>JAVSCE010012564.1:0-195332 GCA_032199065.1 Smutsia gigantea | reverse complement strand
CTTTTGAAAATGTAGATGATCACTTTCTCTCTGACATTCTGGCCTCTGGCCATGAATATTGAGAGCTGTTATCCTCCAGTACTACCCATTTCCTTCTCCAGAAGCCTTTAATGCTTACAGTAAGTATACTACCTTATAACCCATGTGACCTGAAATAATGTCAACTGTCCATTCCATAACCCATTCCTCAAAAAAAGAGGTCAGATTCAATACCTAATATTGATGTCAGAGCCTCAGCTAAATCTACTGAATATAGAAATCCATCTACAGATTTCTTTCTCCATATATGGAGACATTTGCATTCACTCATCTAAACTCTGGCATCTGGCAGTCACACCTCACTGGTTATTTTCTTCAATTTTTAAGTGCTCTCATTTTTTAAGTTGGCAAGCAGACAATTTATTGATCATCTTCATTTTGTAAGAAGGACTTAGATTGGGTTTCAAAAAATTAAACCAGCATAAAATCATATCTAGTAAAACAAAATTGGAGACAATGAAAGTAAAAGAAAGGGTGAGAAGGGAGCAGTAGGACAGAGACATAAAGTGATACAATGAGAGGCAGAAAGGACAGTTGACTTTGGAGCAAGAGAAGCTAATACTAACCTGAAATCCACAAATGCTGCTATTCTTTGATGTGATGGCTTTTAAAATAATTACATGAGGAAATACGAGATGGAGACCAACCATGAACAAGTTAATAGGCTCTATTTGAATTTCATAGGCAGGAGTACCACGCTGTTTATCTAACACAGAGTTGCGTTGCTGTCGGTGCCATTCTGCAATAGTAGTGATCCTTTTTTTCCACTCAGCAAATAATACCAGAAAAGAGGTGAGCAATTGCAATGAAGGTGAACCAAACTGTTGCATTCGTCTTTTAGTTTTTCTTGTTGTTGTGTTGATATTTGATTGTAGAATTGAAAATGACCAATAAGAGGTATGACACGTAAAATCAATCACTTAGACATTTTCTTATGTCTCCCAACTTTGTTTTTAGAAAGTCAAGCTTGTTGAGAAATGCTCAGAGACAGAAATCAGAGACAGAAATCAGGAATTGGGATATTTGCAAAATGAATGTTTTTAAATGCATGGTGCATGAAAGTCCTGAAAACCTCTTTTTAAATACCTGGAACCTTCTCACCCACTCAGGCCCATGAGAAAGAGGTACACGCCAGAACCCAGCTGGTGATCAGTGTGCCAAAAGCCTGGATCTTAAGAATTACTAGTGTTACTGAAAATGACATGATCTCACAAATTTAAACAAGTATGATGTTCCCTCTAATCTTTGCTGGATGATTCAGCAGTGTCGGCTATCAATAATTTACCCGGGCTGATTGAGTTCGTACCAGCCTGCTTGGTGGGGGAAGGACATTTGGGTTACAAATGAGAGAGAGACTGAGTCATACTGCAGAGGAACCGTGTAATGTGCAGATTTTTCTCCTCGTTCATTGCCTTGCTGATCCACAGCATTATTTCAGCTGGGAGCTGCAATGGGTGACCAGTTAGCCAGGGGAAATCTGCTCTCTGGACTTCCTGGTGGTATGTTGTTACTGGAGTCCAGCCTGATAATAGGGGTGTCACACAATGTAACACTGTGACACACCCACAGTGAAGGAGAAGTAATGCTGAGCTTCCACCAGCCCCAAACCCTTTATTTATTCACAACCTTCAGCAATGTCCCAAACAGAAACAAGTGGACTGAATGGATGCAAATCAAAAGGTTTTTCTGAAGACTGAATTTTTTTACCCTTTTCCCCAGGAAAGAACAGTATAAAGCTGCCTCTCAGTATTTTTTAACATTGCATGCTGACTTCTCAGTGCTTTTGAGGATCTCGTTTGTCCTCCCAGATGCTCTAGGAAGTTACCTCTTTCAGCTCACCTAGAGTTGATCTCATTAATAAAAAAATGACTTTACAGAAAAGAGTTTCTAAAATTATACTCTAAGTCAGAATTGCAAGACCAAATCCGCCAAGGGTTTTATGTTTGTCCCGGACTTCATAGAGATCGAAGTCTCAATTACAAATGTGGTTACCAATCAGATTATTATTGTGCCTCATGGGGCTGTGAAACCACCGGAGACACCTATTGGCACCCCTCTTCCAGCTGGGATTATATAATTGTCAAAGCAAATATCTCCTCTGCACCTAAAGAAAATGACCTAATAAATAAGTGGGGCACTCCCCTTTCTATTACCTTTACTGATCAAGGAAAAAAACAAGATTGGACCACCCGAGGATTTGAGTGGGGACTCCGCTTATATGTACATAACCATGATACAGGACTCCGTTTCAAAATAAAACTCCTTAAGACTCCCCCTAGCAGTGTTCATGTGGCGGCAGGCCCCAATAAAGTACTTAGCGCTGGGAGCTCCAACCGCTTAGCTCCTATTCCCCCCTCCCATAACAATACCACCCTTACCACTGACTCTTCACCCCTACAATTAACCATGCCCCCTGCACCACCCTCTTCTGAACAAACTCTCCTCAACATGCTTAAAGAATCGTGGAACTTACTCAACTCCACGCAGCCCGATACAGCCTCTAATTGTTGGCTTTGCTTCCACTCCTCTCCACCATTTTATGAGGGTGTAGCAGTTCTTGCTAACCTTGTGCCTACCAACAACACCCAAGACATGTTTAGATTTCAAGCCTCTCACAAAGAAGGATTAACCCTGACTCAGTTATCAGGGATAGGAACATGTGTTCATAGCCAATCTGTTAACCCACCCCAGGAAATCATGCCGTTATGCAATCAAACCTTCACTCCCTCTCCCTATGACTCCTATATACTTGCTCCTAATGGGACATATTTTGCCTGTGCCACTGGCCTAACTACCCATATTTCTGTCCATACATTATCTACTCACCATGATTTTTGTGTTCTAGTTCAATTAATCCCTAGGATTGACGTCTACTCAGCAGACCAGTTCTTCCCTCTCCTAAGTGAAAACTCCAACCATCGGAACAAGAGAGAACCTATCGCTGCCGCCACCCTGGCCCTTGTCATTGGCCTTGGTGCTGTGGGCGCTGGAACAGGCATCGCCTCCCTTATTGTTTCTGACCAACAGTACAATAGACTTGCTGCGGCCATAGATGCAGATTTAACTGAGATTCAAAAAGGCATTACAGCACTCACTGAGTCACTCCAGTCACTAGCTGAAGTAGTTCTCCAGAATAGACGAGGCTTAGATCTTCTCCTCCTCCAACAAGGAGGCCTCTGTGCAGCTCTCAAGGAGGAATGCTGCTTCTATGCAGATAAAACAGGCATAGTAGAAGACAGCATGAAAAGAGTCAAAGATAGCTTAGAGAAACGCAAAAAAAGAAAGAGAGCAAAATGAAAGTTGGTATCAGAACTGGTTCTCCACCTCTCCCTTTCTAACCACCTTACTCCCCTCTATTCTTGGCCCCTTACTTGGACTCCTTCTGCTTATTTCATTTGGCCCTTGGGCCCTCCGGAAGCTCACACAGTTCGTAAAGGATCAAATAGATGATCTACGAACCAAGCCTATCCAAGTCCACTATCATCGCCTAGACCTCACCGAGCGGGGGCTAGATGACTACAATGGTATCTGCCCAAATGACACCCCTGTCTTTTGAGATGCTAGAACCTACCAAGCAGCCTCAAAGCGTCAAGATCCTGAGAGCCCATGGCGAGAATGTGTGTAACAAAGCCTATGTGCCAAAAACTACGCAGATTTGGCTTTCAGTGCGGGAAAAATAGTCAAAGACGGGTAAGATCTAGCAAGTACAATAGCAACCTAAGACAGAGACTAAGCCTTAGCTGCTTAAGTTCCTCCATGACGGGTAAGCATTGTACCTCTGCTAGACAACCTAAGACAGACATTTTCCCGAAAGCCCGAATCCTGCGATGCACACAAAGCCTGCCCGCTGCAGCCACACGCAGCCTAAGACCGGCCTCAGTTTCCGCCCCTCAAAATATAAAAGTAAGGGGGAACTGTCAGGGGCTGTTGTCATTTATGATACCATGTTGTGAGAGCTCCTCCACCTTCTATACTAACCACAAACCTGTACTCACCTTTCCTCTCTTTCCTTCTTCCCCCCCTCTCTGCTAGAGCATAAGAACAAGGAAGTTAACTCATTTAGCAATAGATATTGGGAACCATGTGACACAAGAACAAAAGGACTCCATCTTGTTGTTTACTTCTTCTTGGTCAGTTTCCCGCCACAGCTTCCCGCTAAGTCCTCAACCAGGTCCGTTGCTTACGTCAAAGACTACTGAGCATATGCACAACTCGGTGTGTGATTGGACTTTGGAAGCTACCTCATTATCATAATGGGCAACCAACCAGAAAAAGCTACTCCCTACCACGCCCCTTCAAATGCTATATATTCCTTGCCTTTTCTGTTAATGAAGTGGAGCTTGACAAAAAACTGCAGGCTCTCCGTGTCATTTTGTCTCATCCCATTTCATAGGTAGTCGCGGCTCCCCCGAGGTCTCCCACGTCTTAAGAAGCCCTCGCTGGCGAGGACAATTCACAAGTTTTGACCACTACTTACTTCATTAATGAAGTCATTTTTGTAACATCTGTAATACTAGGTACATATCCTCTAGTGTGGATTAGAGAAAAATAAGCTCAAGTCTCCTGATAATATCTCTAGCCTCAACCATCTTTCTTCATTATTCATTCTGTTCCTAGCCTCACCAGCTTTCTTACTCTTCCTTGAATATACTACTGACATCCTAATATATATATACCCATATACATACATATATATGTGCATATATATTTAGTTCTGTTTCTCTGGAGAACCCTAATACACCTACAAGTGCCCCAAGATTTTAGGAAGCTGTAATGGGATATACATATAACATAGTTTTTTAATACTGCTAGGATTGCTAGGATTTCTTACACTGCTAGGTTTTTAAGGCTATTTCTTTGGGACAACCCACAGTTACATTATACTGTGAAGTGCTAGGCACGGAAGAGGAGTACAAAGACCAGCTACAGTGATGACTTTTGATCACTAGAGGGCACAACTGGCTCAGCAACTCATTCTTTAATGCTAAGATACTTTATTGTTTGATGCATATTTAATGTTCTTCACTTATTTTTTTTAAAGCATTTACTGAGCACATACTATGACCTGTGGGTTACAGCAGTGAACACCATAAATAAGGTCTTTATCACTAAGCTTGTTTAGATTTCACTCAAAATGCTGTTTTGAAACAGCCTAAATCTTGCTAGTGTTAAAACACAAACAAATGGAAAGAAATCCCATGTTTGTGGATTGGAAGATTTAAAATTATTAAAATGTCCATACTACCCAAAGCAATCGGAAGACTTAATGCAATCCCTATTTTTTAAAAAAATAGAAAAAAAAAGCAATTCTAAATTTCATATGGAATCACAAAAGACTAACCATAGCCAAATCAATCTGGAGAAAGTAGAACAAATCCACAACTGATCTTCAACCGCGGTGTCAAGAATACACAATGGGAAAGGGATAGTCTTTTCAAGAAATGGTGCTGGGAAAACAATATCCACAATCAAAAGAATAAAACTGAATCTCTTACTGTACACCATTCACAAAAATCAATTCAAAATAGATTTAAGACTTAAATGTAAGATCTCAAACTTTAAAACTAGAAGAAAACAGAAGGGAAAACTTCATGAATGTTGGCAGTGGTTTCACTGATGTGACAGATAAAGTACATATACTGAAAACAAACAAAAACATGATTACATCAAAGTGAAAAGCTTTTACACAGCAAAAGAAACAATAGCATGAAGGAGCAATCTTTGGAATGGGAGAAAATATTTGCAAACTATTTCTGACAAGGGGTTGGTCTTCAAAATATATAAAGAACTCCTACAACTCAGTAGTAAAAAAAAATAATAATAACAAGCCAACGTAAAAATGGGCTAAGAGCTTGAACAGACATTTCTCCAAAGAAGACATACAAATGCCAACAGGTGTGTGAAAAGGGGCTCAACATCACTAATCATCAGGGAAATGCAAACCAAAACCACAGTTTTATCTCACACCTGTCAGGAATGCTTCAAACAAAAAATAAAAGACAACAAATGTTGTCAAGGATGCAGAGAAATTGGAACACTTTCACACTGTGGTAATGCAAAGTGGTACAGCTGTTATGGAAAACAGTATGGAGGTTCCTCAAAACTTAAAAATATGACCCAGCAATTCACTTCTGAGTATTTATCCAAAACAATTATAATCAGGATTTAAAATAGATATTAGCACTCCAATGTCATTGCAGCACTGTTCACAATATCCAAGAAGTAGGAATAACCTAAATGTCCAACAATAGATGAATGGATAAAGAAAATGTGGTATATATATATACAATGGACTACTATGCAGCTTTAAAAAAGAAGGGAATTCTACAATATATAACAACATGGATGACCTTGAGGACATTATGATGAGTGAAATAAGCCAGGTGACAGAAATTCAAATACTGCATGATTCCACTTACATAAAGTATTTAAATAGTCAAATTCATAGAATCAAAGAGTGGAATGATGGTTACCAGGGATCTGAGGGAGGGAGAAATGGGGAGGTACTAATCAACAGGAATAAAGTGTTAGTTAAACAAGATGAATAGGCTCTAGACATCTACTGCACAACCTTGTACCTATACTCAACAAAGTGGTCTTAGCTTTCATTACGTTTATATTATAGTAGGGAACACAAAATTTAATTTTTAAAATGTCCAATTTGACCAGTGATAAATGGTAAATAAATTATAAGGTGATGTTGTAGTACAAAATAGGGTGACCCAATTATTTTTTAGCATTATGGGAAGTTTTTCTGAAGAAGGAGAATATAAGAATGAGTAGAAATATTGCTTGGGAAAAGATTTCCAGGAAGACATTCTGGAGAGAAGTAATGAAAAAAACTCAGTTAAACATGACGTGATACAGGAGTGAAGGAAGAATGTCTAATTATGAAGAGGATTTGGTGTAGAAAAGTGGCTGCACGTTTAAGTTACTAATTTTCCTTTGTTCATGGTGTTCTGGGATATATATGCTAATCTGGCACCTGATTCAGGATAATCTAAGCCTTATAACAACCCCAGGATCAATCTGGAGTCATAAGACGTTGGGACAAGACTTGGAATGTTGCTTGCCAAAACAAAGTATATCTTATTGGGTTTAATTAGAATGAGACTAGCTTTGGGCCTGTTATAAGTCAAATAATGGTACACGTGACTCATAAACAGCCAGTAAAATAGAAAATATGCCAAAATTCCAGAACAAAGAATGCCCCACAACACTACACCATCAAAATTAGTTCTATTTTACATAAGAATAATTAGTGATCTCAAAGGTACTGAAGATAAGGGGTAAGGCCAGAAGGAACAGGCACTCTCATGAACCTGAGGGAATGAGGGGTCAGACTTTAGTTAGCTTCGTTAATGAAACAATTAAATTTTTTATATTTTTGCATCTTTTTTTAATAGACCGATGAGATCCCCTTTTCTCAAATGTGAATGTCTCTGCTATAAATAAAATATATTATGAAGCTTATAAATATTTTCTCATTTGGTTTCCCAGGAGAGTGATTTGAGAAGTGGATGAATGAAAAGAACAATTAAACAGAAATATAAGAAGAAAGGAGTTATAAGGGATGAATAAAAAGATAAAAGAATGCCAAAACAGAGATAGGAGGAATAGTAGTACGTGTAATTACTTAATATAATTTCTACTCATCTATTGAAGATCTACTAAGTGCCAAATAGTGTATTAGACTCAAAATGAAAAAATGACAATATTTTTTGAAGTAATAATATTGATATCTTTAAGATGTTCTGGGTTTGATGAGACCAAAAAATATAAAAATAATTACAATGCAACATGACAAATTCTCTAATCCAGGACAATACAATCTAAGTTCAGGTGTGAGGAAAGTCTGAAATAGAGAACAGTAAATAGATTAAATAGTAAATAATAAATAGAGTAGTAACTACCATTATTTTTGTCTTTTCATTGTTTATTTCCCCAACCCCAGTCTCTGGTAATGAAATTCCTCTTTCCTAGGAAAAACTATTACATGTGATTCTGCAGAGTCATGGGTATATTCCTGTGATCCAGGACTAGCCACAGAGCTCTGGAGAACACTGATCCGTGATTAGTTCAGTAATGATCATGTGATCCCAGCCAAACAAATATGCATTTTGTGGACTTTTTAAACGAATCATTTGGAAAGATTATCCATCCACTAAGGTCAGTAGCTTGATGAGTGTAGCACTCCTCTGATAGACATTTTATTTGTAAATCACTGCAACAGAAGACATGACAAGAAATACAGAATGTGAAGGAGCCCCAAGGGTTAACCAAGCCTAAAACTAGCTATTGTTCATCACACCCAGGAAATTATTATGAGGTTTTATCCCTCCCACTTGCCAGTAAAAACAATTCTGACTTAGACACAGCATATCACTGTATTACAGTCAATTGGTGTATATGTTTTTTTAAAAAAGAAAAACATCTTGGATTTCAATCTTGAATATTTTATTAAGGAATATTTATTAAGGAATAATAAAGTTATAATTTCTCCATTCAAAGACAGGCAGGTATAATGAATTGATTTTTTTTTCATTCTTGGTTAAGTAAATCTAAAATAGTTCAAAAACATAAAAGAGAAAAGCAAGTTTGGTGATACTGTTGGGGAGAGGTGTTATGTATTTTAATATGTTGGGGGAGAGGCATCGTATAATTTCCTCTGTCCTTGTCCTCAGTGCAACAAAGAATTGAAGGGCAGAGACACAGTAGTGAAGCAGAGTAAAAGTTTTATTTAAAGTTACTTAGAGAGAAAGTGCAGGCGACCTCAGAGAGAGGAGTGCCCTGAAAGGTTAGAGAGAAAGAGTTTAAGATTAAAAGGTTCACACTTAGAAAGTGCCAGCAACCTCAGAGAGAGGAGCCCAGTGAAAGGCTGGGAGTTCCCCCTTTTAAGTATTTTTCAGGAATGTGACAAAGGGCTAGGGTGTGGACTTGTTAAGTGGTCACAAATATATTTGATGAGACATTAAGTTTCTTATCAGTCCTCTAGGTAATTCTGCAAAATTAGCTTAACACAAGAAATTTACTGCTTTGGTCTCCTCCCAGGATAGTAGCTTCCTGGTTTGGGAGCATATCAATCAAGACTGTCTGCCCTTCCTCCAAGGTGGGCAGTTATTTGTTTGCCAAAGAGTATGTTAAGAATCTTTCTTCTTAAACTTCCTGGGTTTTTTTTCAAAATGAAATTTTGGCTTTAAGGTGGGATCTCTATGTCTTTATTATGCTGTTTATAGGTGGACCTTTTAGCAGGCTAGTGTAAATCTTACAATGATCTAATTGACACAATGAAGACATGGGCTGTGCTCAGATACTTTTCTTTATCTGGGAAATATTTAAACCTTCAAGGCCAAGTTACTTTTGACCTTTTGAGCTTTAACCGATTAACTTTATCTCTGAGTCTTCTCTGGCTTTCTAATTTTAACTGGTTAACTTAACTGAGTCTTTTCTAGGGGGCTTTACTGACCTTGTTCTCTTTCCACCCTGCTCATATCTATTTTCCTGCCTAATAATACTAGAGAGACTACAGGACTTCTGAGATGATTCAAACAACAGAATGGCTTGTATTGGATTCTGAGATCATGAATCTGGCATGAAGATAAAAATACACCAGGAGATTAGGGGGATTAGTGAGTGAATGGAGAGAGCCTCATTTAAAACTCACTATAAAATTTACCTATTAACAATTTAGGACAATGCACATTCACTTGTAAGTGTATCTTAATAGACAACAAAATGAAAGAGAATTTATGAAGTGTTTAGCTTCCAGCATAAAGCTGCTGGAGTTGGCAAGTTCATTTTTAATATTTGATTTGAAAATCTTGGGCACAGCAGTAGCAAGTTAAGATGCAAATTAAAATTTTCAGAGATGCACATTTTAATTGAATTTCACATGAATAAAAGTTTATAAAGTCCCCACTGGAGGAAAGCATCATTGTTTCACAGCCTGAATTGTACTTTGGATGGTTTGGAAGGAAGTGTTAATGTTCTCTTCTTTTTTCTTATTTTCTTCTTCAGTTTGCATTAAGAATCTCCCCTGCTGTCTCAGGGTATTGTCAGAAGAATTAGCAGGACATAAACTTTTTTTTTTAAAGCAGTAAATTACTTTCAAAGGAGACCAAGTGAATGAGTTCCATGTGACTTGGAATCAGAAATGAATGCCTTGCTGAAGGCAGGTCCCTCAAGTACAACTACCCGAATAGTATCAGGCTTGTGTTTGCATTTAAATACAATCTGCAAATATTTCCCTCTGAGAGATCTCAGTGAACCTACACTCAAAATTAAATCCCTTGACCCTTGACCCACCAGCGTTAACCAGCCTTTTCTCCTGATGCACGTATATCTCTTCACAGATTCATTTTCAACTCTTAAGACAAAAAAAGGAAGTGAAAAATAAAATACTGCTACCAACTCCATTAATGTTGTAATAAATCACCATATTCTCTTCCTGAGAGATCCAGACTCACACGTGTTATGCTCCCATTGGTGTCTGATGCTTTCCCCACAACACAATAAACCTATTGCGCGTAAAAGTTTTCTAAGAATAGAGCAGTAGAAGGAAAAATGGCATCAGGGATTAAATTTGGAAGGGAAACGATTATCACGTTCCTTTACAGATGACAGTAATGAGATTTCAGAATGAAGGTCTCAAAACAGTCTCAGCAGAGTTATCACAGGATGGCAGGTGAGTGTGGTTTGGGCCCAGGGTCCAGGCTGTCAGGTGAAGCTAAGTCCATGCTAAGCTGGTCACCACAATGGCAGTTGGGACAAGAGAAAAGTGAGGCTAAGAGACTCAAGCAGTGCAAAAGAGGTGTCGATACACAGTGACTGAAGGAATATTTAGACCCAAATTTGCAGACAACCAGTGCTGAAAATTTATGTCATGAATTGTGTGCATTAACTCCACTTGTTTGCAATTTAATTTTTTGGACCTTTCCCAATATTTACTCACTTTTTTCTTTTTCTTGAAGCACATAGGAATATGTAATTATAACCAAATTTATACCAAAAAAAAAACACTCTTGGTAAATACTATACTATATACAGTTTATAAAGGACAGGCAAAATTCAGTGTTTCATATGATGAACAAAGAAAACTTTTTTATATTTTGATATGTTTGAGATAGTTGGAAATCTACCAATACAAACCTCTGGCATCAGGAGTTTCCTTCCAAAAATGCCTTTTGGCTTTTACCCTTGTATCTCATTTCTACTTTATAAACTCATTAATTCTCATTATTTCTGAAATGTTCATAGTGGAGTTTTTATTATATGTGTGTAAGGATATGTAAAATATATCTATATTAAATTTATAAATACAAATATTTATATATAAAAAGAGGGGGCTGAGATTACATAAACTTAATTATTGACTACTCTGTTGAAATGTGAAGTTGATGTTTACATCAATTATTCTAATTGGTCTAATGCAAATTTTAACATATTACATTAAACAGAACATCAGTTACACTTCAGCAATGGCACTATCCTCATTAACAATAATCCAGAAGAGAAATTACATTTCATCAATTTAGTCTGCAGCTATTCCTAGGAAATGTAAGCTTATTACTGTGTGGAATTTTTGCATACTTAAATATTTATAATTGGTTTATACATATTTACATAATAATTATGTAGATTAAAAGTAAATGAAAACCTGTTATAAATGTATAGGCATACATCATTTTATTGCATTTTATTTCATTGTATTTCTCAGATGTTGCATTTTTTACAAATTGAAGGTTTGTGGCAACTTTGAGTGAGGCATGTCTATTGGCACCACTTTTCCAACAGCATTTGCTCATTTCATATAGTGTCACATTTTGGTAATTCTTGCCATGTTTCAAACTTTTTCATTATTATTATGTTTGTTATGGTGATCTGTCATCAGTGCTATTTGATATTACTATTATAATTGTTTTGGGTCACCATGAACTCTACTCATATAAGATGGTGAATTTAATTGATAAATATTTGTGTTTTCTGACTGCTCCACTGACCAGCTGTTTCCTCATCTCTCTCCCTCTTCTTGGCCTCCCTATGCCACGAGATCCAATATGAGTTACAATAATATTGAAATTAGGCCAACGAATTACCCTACAGTGGCCTCTGAATACTCAGGTAAAAGAACGAGTCACACATCTCTCACTTTATATCAAAAGCCAGAAATGATTAAACTTGGTGAGGAAAGCATGGGGAAGGCTAAGACAGACCAAAAGCTAAGCCTCTTGCTCCAAACAGTTAGCCAAGTTGCGAATCAAAGGTAAAATTCTTGAAGGAAATGAAAAGTGTTACTCCAGTGAACACATGAATGAAAAGAAAGGAAAACAGCCTTATTGCTTATACTGAGAAAGTCTTAGAAGTCTGGATATAAGATCAAGTCAGCCACAACATTCCCTTAAAACAAAGCCTAATCCAAAGCAAGGGCTAACTCTCTCCTATTCCATGGAGGCTGAGAGAGGTGAAGAAGTTGCAGAAGAAAAGTTTGAAGTTAGCAGAGGTTGGTTCATGAGGTTTAAGGAAAGAAGCTGTCTCCATAACATAAAAGTGCAAAGTAAAGCAGCAAGTGCTGATGTAGAAGCTGCAAGTTACCCAGAAGATCTAGCTAAGATAACTAATGAATATGGCTACACTAAACAGACTTTCAATATAGATGAAATGGACTTATGTTGCATGAAGATGCCATCTAAGACCTTCATATCTAGGGCAGAGGAGTTCCTGGCTTCAAAGCTTCAAAGCACAGGTGGACTGTCTTCCTAGGGATTAATGCAGCTGGTGACTTAAGTTGAAACCAATTCTTATTTACCATTCCAAAAATTATAGGTCTCTTAAGAATTATGCTAAATCTACTCTGCTTGTGCTCTGTAAATGGAACAACAAAGTCTGGATGACAGCAACAGGACTTACTGAATATTTTACTGAGTATTTTAAGCCTACTGTTGGGGCAGAACCGAAGATTCCTTTCAAAATATTGCTGCTCATTGACAATGTACCTGGTCACCCAAGATGTCTGGTGGAGATCCACAGCAAGATTAATGTTGTTTCCATGCCTACTAACACAACACCCCTTCTGCAGCCCATGGATCAAAGTGTAATTTTGACCTTTAAGTTTTATTATTTAAGAAATATATTTCATAAGGCTATGGCTGCCATACATAGTGATTCCTGTGATGGATACGAGCAAAGTAAATTGAAAACCTTCTGGAAAGGATTCACCATTCTAGATGCCATTAAGAACATTCATGATTCATGGGAGGAGGTTAAAATATCAGTACAGACAGGAGATTGGAGGGAGCTGATTGAAAATTTCATGGATGACTTTGAGGGGTTCAAGACTTCACTAGAGGAAGCAATTGTTGATGTGGTGGAAATATCAAAAGAATAGAACTGGAAGTGAGCCTGAAGATGTGACTGAATACTGCAATCTCATGATAAAACTCGAACACTTAAGGAATTGCTCCTTATGGATGAGCAAAGAAAGTGGTTTCTTGAGATGGAAACTAACTCCTAGTAAGATGCTCTAAAGATTGTTGAAATGATAATGATGGATTTAGAATATGACATTAACTTAGTTGATAAAGTAGCAGCTGAGTTTAAGAGGACTGACTCCAATTTTGAAAGAAGTTCTACTGTGGGTAAAATGCTATCAAATGGCATCACACACTATAGAGAAATTTTTCATGAAAGGAAGAGTCAATCAATGTGGCAAACTTCATGATTTTCTTATTTTAAGAAATTTTCATAGTCACCTTGTCATTCAGCAGCCACCACCCTGGTCAGGCAGTGGCCATTAACATGGGGCAAGACCCTCCACCAGCGAAAGGATCATGACTCACTGCAAGCTTAGATGATGGTTGGCATTGTTAGCAATAGAGTCTTTAATTAATGTCTGTACATTTTTTTAGACATTATACTATTGCACACTTCATAGAATAAAATACAGTGTAAACAACTTCTTTATACACTGGGGAAAAGTTTAAATTGACTTGCTTTACTGTGATTTTCATTTTTATTAAAGCTGTATGGAACCAAACCTGCAAAATCTCCAAGGTGCACCTGTATACTAGAATTGAACAATTAAGTAAATTGAATGTGGGTGGTAGGTGCCAGCATTCTCACTGTTGTGGTGAGAGATTACATTTAAGCAAGGCAAAAACTCTAGAATGTTTCACATGGTAATAGGTAAGAGTTGGAGACATTAGTATGACCTCATTTGGCATAATGACTCAAATGCTTACATGCAAAATATACATGTAGATATGTGAATATATGTAGGATAGTATATACACATATATCCCCTTGCTTTGTCAGCTGAGAGGACCTAGGAACAGCTCAGTAGCAATGAGCACATCTAGTGCCCTGATCTTGGTGGCTAACACCATTCTCCAGTCAAAAACCAGGGCTTCTTGGATCCTTAGAGAAAAGATTGACACTAATACTGGGGCAGGAAATATAGAAGATGAGGCTGGAACATTTTGTGGTGCTCATAAGCAAGAAAGTGATAAAACAATAAAAAAAAACTATCTTGATGGGAGTATGTTAAAGGGACACAGTAGTAAATGAAAGAGCTCCAAATGGCCAAAGCTGATCAACAAAATAAAGTAGCATTGAATTATAACCCCAAATATAAAGTGAGTACCAATGAGCCCATACTAATATATATAAATGAAGTAGACGCTAACTCCAAACTCTTTAAGTGTGTATTGCACATGGCAAGTGGCATGGGTGAATGGTGTCCCCCCAGACTTCATGTTGAAGTCCTAGATCTCAGTACTACAAAATTTGACTTTACATAGGATTAGGGTCACTGCAGGTATAATTAGATAACATGAGGCCATAATGGAATAGGGTGAGCCCCTAACCCAATAAGGCTAGTGTCCTTATAACATGGGGGAATTTGGATGGAGCTATGAGTACAGGGGAATGCCAAGTCAACATGAAGGTAAAGATCCAGGTGATGTGTGCACCAACCAGAGAACTCCAAGGATATCAGCAAACCCCAGAAGCGAAGAGAAAACCATGAGGCAGATTCTCCCTCATTGCCCTCAAAAAGGAGCAAACACTGCTTGCCTCCAGAACTGTGAGACAGTACATTTCTGACATTTATGCCAGCCAGTTACTGGTACTTTATTTTGGCAGCCCCAGCAAAGTAGTACAACCTTTCAAAGAGTGGAATATGGAAAAAGAAAAAAAATGACTTTACAGTGGAGAAACCTGGCAAATGCTGTCTCAACCAGGTGACTAGGGTTAACATTAATAGTAGTGAGTTGCATGAATAGTATTTATCCTTAATATCATTGAATGAAAAGGGCACTTTACGTCTATGGTCTTCCTAACAAAAACCTATAACTTCAGTCGAGTCATAAGAAAAATATCAGACCAATCTCATTTGAGGGACAGTCTAAAAAATATCTGGCCAGTACTCCCCAAAACTGTCAAGGTTATCAAAACATGGAATGTCTGACGGACTCACAGCCAAGAGGAGCCTAAGGAGACATAGCTACCAAATGTAAGGTGGCATTCTGAATGACATCCAGGAACAGAAAAAAGACATTAGGTTAAAAGTAAGGAAATATGAATAAATTATGGACTTTAGTTAACAGTATGTCAATACTGGTTAATTGATTATAATGTATCATAATATAATACAAGATGTTAATAATAGGGGAAAATGGGGTTATGTAGGAAAGTTTTGTATTCTCAATATTTATGTAAATCCAAAACCGTTAAAAAATGAAAAGTTTATTTTAAAAAATAAATGAAAAAATTGGATCAGCTACCTACCTGGAACTGTACTTAAAATGCATAAAGCAAAGTACTGTGAATTGCAGGTATATTTTAATTGAAATTCAGTTTGCAATAATTCCCAACATGCTCATAAAAGCTAATGTGTGCATTAAATTAAAAATTCTATAATCATAAATTATTGATATAAATTATGCAGTTCAGTGAGGCAGAATAAATATTTCAAACATGACCACCGTTTTTTTCTATCCATTCACAACTGTAATTAATAAATCATTTTTCCCTGTCAGTTTACTAGGAATCATAATATATCTTTGACATATTATCTTGAGACAGTTACATAAACAACTTGTAGTTCATTTCATTTCAGTTGAACAATTTTTTATTTCCTACAGTAATGACTTAAAGGAGCAAAGAAAAAGATTTATCAGTAAGTTTTTATCCTGTGTATTATGTACAAAACCAAACTTGTCAGGGGATTGGGGCAGACTTGTTCTTTCATTCTTTGTCTTGGTAGTTTCAGGATATTGCTTCTTAAAGTCATCAGAAGACAAGGTAGACCATTTAAAAAACATTTGCAGCATTAAAATGCCAAGTCGTGTGTGGTACTTTAACTTTCCCAATAAGGCAATACTTTTTTTTTTCATAATTACCTTTTTTGGGGTGTGTAGTGACAATATTCAAAGTCTACTCTCTTAGCTACTTTCAAGTATTTAATACAGTATTGTTAACTATAGCCACTATGCTGTACATTAGATTCCTAGAACTTACTCATCTTATAACTAGAAGTGCATACTCTTTGACCAACATCTCTCTATTTTCACCAACTGCCAGACCCTGGCAACCACCATTCAACATTCTGTTTGTATGAATTCCACCTTTTTAGATTCCAAATACAGGTATTCCCCGCCTTTCCAAAAGTTTGCTTTATGCCTCTTTGATTTTACCAAAGACCTACATTAGCACGTGTTTTTTCTAACTGAAAGAAATCTGAAGAGGATTTTTCACTTTTATAAAAAAAAGTGAAAAGCAAAAACAGCAGCAGTATTTGTTTAGCAGCAAGCCAGTTTCAGGGGCAGCTCAGCCCTTGAGCACCGAGAGTGGCCCCACCAAGCTCCTTCCCCAGGAACTACACTCAGCATCTCAGCATCAGGCACCTGGTCTTTGACCTGTGTCTGTGAACATCTGTGCTCTTGATTTATTTTGTGCATCCATTAGCAAGCAGTTTCCTAGGTGTCAGAAAGGCCTAGGAGGTTATTTTGGGGGTCTAGGAACACTTCAAAATGTTTCCATATAAATTAATGGTAATTGCTTCTTTACTTTATGTCATTTCAGCTTGTGAAAACCTTCAAGAAAATGCTATATTTCAAGACAGCAAGGGAAACCTGTATAAGTGAGATCATGTGACTTTGGCCCATTTCACTTAGCATAATGCCTCAAGGTCTATCTGAGTTGTTACAAATGGCAGGATTTTCTTATTTTTTTTTTTTACTGGTGAATAATATTCCATTGTATATAGACCATATTTGCTTTATCCATTCATCCATTGATATACATAGGTTGTTTCCACGGACACAGGTTGTTTCTATGTCTTGTCTGTTGTGAATAACAGTGTGCTAAGCATTGGTTCAGATATCTGTTCAAGATAAGGACAACACTCCTTAAGAAGAGATTAGAAATATTTTTACCAAGATTATATATTTGCAAATAAACAGTTGCCATCTTGCTCCCCATTTCACTAAAAATAAGCATTCATCTTTTGCCAGTGAATCAACCCAGGTTCAATAAGTGGAGAAATGTTAGTGTGAGTGTTTTGCAATGAGGGCATTACTGTAGGAAGTAAACCTTACACAGCTGTTGAAAAACAGTCCCCAAAGAGGGGTTGGATCACAGATGAGGTGAGCAACCAGTCAGTCAGAGAAGCCATGCCCTACCAGGCATAGATGTGGGACCATGAAAGGTGAGTTCGTGGAGAAGCCTGCAGAAGCCATTGCTTCTGAGTAGCTACTGAATCAGTGAGTCCACGACCAAGTGTCTGAGGGGAGCCTGAGGTCACTATTGGTCAACATGACCGGAAGTCTGGAGGAATAACTGGACACAGAGCAAGCACCCTGGTGAATGTCTGTCACCATATATGGTTGGGAAAAGGCCTTCCGAACATAATAGATGTTGCTTTATTTTGGCATGCCGATATATGCCAAGTCCTTTTGACCAGCTCTTATTTGGAAGTGTACAGGGAAATAGTAGCTCCCTGCCTAATCAAGTTCGCCACAGTTAATGTCATATGTATATTCTGTCCTTGTAAAAATCAGATCTAGCTTTGAAACTTGTCTGTGCTTAAAATTTTAGTCTACTTACATGCAGGACTTTATGAGAACATACCTTTGGCCATTCAAGTACCAGAATAAGCTTTTATTAGATAACTGAATGGATCTATCTAATGTTATTTTAGTGGGGATTCCACACATTGAGATTTCACAATGAGGCAGCTTCATACATGCTGTCGTCTGAATTGTAAAAAGTAAAATAAGAAACACTAGTGGTGCTTAACACTATGTCTAGGTAAAATCAGCAAGTTTATTATACCTGTAGAATCTCTTATGGCGTAGAAATATCTATGGGTAAAACAGAGAAGACAAAACCAAAGTGGTAGCTTGAGATTTGTAATAGAGTGCAAGGAATTCACAGAACACCCCCTTCTTGCTTTAGTTACTATCCTATTTCTCTCATTCCTTTACATTAAAAAACAGTGCTCCGAGATGAGTGTAATATTGAAATCGGTTGACTGAGTGAAGCAGGTTGCCCTCAATAATGTGGAAGTGCCTCAGCCAATCAATTTTTTAGGCCTGAATAACAAGGTTGACCCCTTCCTTGCATGAGAGGAAACTCCTCCTGCCTGACTGCCTTCAAACAGGTTCATCAGCTTTTTCCTGCTTTCAAACTGGAACTAAAACAGCTTTTCCTGAATCTCAAGCCGGAAGACCCTGGAACTAAGTCCACATCATTGGCTCTCCTGGGCCCCCAGCTTGCTGAATATGGATACTGGGATTTGGCAGCACCCATAAATGCATGATCCAATTCTTACAAAAGTCTTTCAGTATATATGTCTTTCTGGAGAATCCTAAAAAATGGTATGGAATTCTGAAGTTCTGGCTAAATGTAAGGAAAAATTAAATCTTAACATCCTAAACATTTGCTGTCAACAGTCACTGATTACTTTGAATGGATTTTCCAAATTCGGTTTATTGACCCCTGAATATAAACAGTGTGCTTTGTATTAGCTTGAATGGAAACATAATCCCCTGTGTTATAGTGATGCACTGTATTTTTCCCGGATAATTAGGAGATGAGCAGTAGGGCACCGCAAAATGCCGTATTCGGCTCAATAGTGTCTAACAAACTGTTAGGGATTGAGAAGAGAAAGGTAAGAGTAAATCGTTAAAGCAGGTGGGCAGTGCAAAGCCTGTAAGTGATGCAGCTCACAGCAAAGGGAAAAATTGACTGAACATATCTTTGGGGGGCATTTATTTATTCAGAATGAACAAAGTAGGATTCAATGTGGAAAAATTCCCATATCAGTGCAGTATGAAATGAAAAAAAAAGGTCTAGTAAGATACAATGAGTTTTAGATGTCCTTTTCTGTGACTGTGGAAAAGCTAGCCTTTTTGTATTCAACAAGCAGGTTTGGGGGGGATGATAGCATTTCTTCAGTCTAGAGCACTGTGTCATAAATCTGTCTAATTAAATTTTTAAAAATATCCCCAGATCATTGATCAGAGGAATAAAATCCATGCCCATGGAAGGCTCCCTAAATTTCCCCTGTCCTCCCTCCATTTTGCACAATCACTAAATTATAAGGCCTAGAATGCCAATGGAGAATAATTAGAATAATTGTATTTTAAGGTTAAGATACAAATCTAGGAAGGTGTAATCCCGTCTCTTTTCCCTAAATATATTAAATATCTGATTGTTTCTCTTCCTCTCAAATATTTTAAAGTGTAAAGTATTTTTTATTATACTTGCTATTTTTTCCTTAAAGAAAACAGAGTAGTTCTTGGTGTTACAAGCCTTGAGAGTTTTCCCTTTAATTTCACAGCTGTTCAGCCAGCAACGACAATAAACAGCAAGCCCTAAGCCCAGGGCTTTGCAGGACATCTGCTGGTTGACGGCGTGCATGTGGCTGAAGTTCATTTTTCTTGTCCTGGATGCATCAGGAGAGGGCTTCCCCAAGGCTACCCATGTAAGAACAGTGCCCCCAGGACTTTAAGGCTGCCTTTCACACAGAGTTCCATAGATGCATGCGTTAAACCGCAGGGTTTCATTTTATAACAATAAACACTAGTAAATCAGAGGATAAGAAACAGTCTGGTTGTGACATCCTAACATCCTCATCTCCTCTACCTGAGTATTTTCTTGAGTGCTATGGCATTTCCTCTGAAACGCGTTAACTTACTAAAGTAGCAAATGGAGCTGACGTGAAAGTTAGTGAATTACTGAAAACAGCAGTGAAGTAATATGAAAGGCCTGTGGTATGGTTGGCAACGTTTAAGAGACTGATAATGATCTGAGGGTCAAGAGGTAGCCCTTGTCAGCCCCAGATACTTCTTAACATTACCTTAAATTTTACTATTAGAAGATTATGTCTTTAGTTTAAGGTATATTTGTTTATTAATATGTAAATGATGTAGTTTATCCATTTGCAACAAAATTTGAATTATCGTTTTGTTCTGATCACTCTCCATGTGCCTCCCACCCAGATGTAATCTCTGACCTCTACAGCCCCAGCTATTCACAGCAGCACTCCACCCGGCTCTCTTGCTGGCTGGCTTCTGGTGGGGTGACCGGCTGGCTTCTGGTTTGGCGAGCTGGTGGGAGGCATCGGCACAAAAGCGGGTAGCAGGACGTGTGAGAGATCACATGTCTTTCCTTAGCACCTGCCTGGTTCTGTGCCTTTAGCAGGAGCTGTGTCCCTCCAGGAGCAGAGCTCCAATCCAGGGGCTCTTCCTGGAGGGTTCAGGAACAGGCCACTGTTAACTTCTGTGTGCCCCTACCATCTTTTGTCATTCTCATGCCTCTTTAAGTAGTGGCTCCAATAATGGCCCTTTACTTGAACCATTTCTTTATCTGCCAAGACCTTTAATTATACCTTTCAAGAAGACCCACTTTATATAAAAGGGAAGAAACCAAAGAAGGGGAGGCTTAGCATATGAAGGACGAAGGGCAGTGGAAGGCCAGGAGGCTGCAAGGGTGGAAATCATGCTGTCTTATTTGGCCAGGGACTTTCCCAAAATTGCAACATCTAACTATGTGAAGGTTCCTTCCCTCCAAATTAATATTCTGTACCTGGGGTAGTTTTTATGTATTTCTCCATTAGAACTTAAGCTCTATAAAAGCATGGTAGTTTTTGCTTTCTTGTTATTAGTTTTTGACTGTTTTGTCTACTAGTAACTGTTGTGCCCAAGTTGCAAGTCCCCGAGAGACTACTAAGGAGCTGATTCCGATGCAAACAAAAGGGTCATTTATTTCAAGCTCGAGCTTGGACTCACACTCTTCACTGATGCAGCGGGTCAGGAATGTGAGCCCTGAGCTCAGGGTAGGCAAGGTTTTTTATGCATTACAGGTTCAGGAAGAGGGGATTCTAACTTGGCATAAGCTGATTGGGGATTCTGGAAGTTAAACAATTGTTATTGGTTAAGTTCGGCTGGCCTGACTATGATGATGTAGCAGGAGCGTTGCTAGGGGAACTATCTGGGGTAGGGGTTTACAGGCCCCGGTGGCCATTTGTCCATGTTCTCAAGACATGTACATCTCATATGCCTGGGAGCATCGGGCACAGATGGCCGGCCTTGAGATAAGACTTTCTTCTAATATCAGTTCCTGTGGTTAGGAAACTTTTCAAGGTTTCTTCCAGAGCCAGGCCCGGCTCAGGCCTCAGATGGAGATTAGGCACAAAAAACAGAGTCAGTCCTGTTCTGTCCTTCATTTAGGTTCACACAGTCAGATTTGTTAAAATGGCTTCTCTTATGCTAACTCTAGGGTCTCACATAACCAAGATTTAAGACTGAGCATATAGCAGCTCATCAGTAAGTATTTGTTAAGTTGAAAGAGGATTATTGACTGGATTATTGTTTGAGTGCATAAATTAATGGACAGACGGATCATTATGGACTGATTCTCTGTTTTCTTTAAGTGGCCTACATATCCTAGGACCCTATTCTGATTATTTATCAGAGACACAGTGGCATGCACTATGGTGCACTCAAGAAATAGGAGAACTGGAAGACATGTGCTGTGATAGAGAAGGAGTCGACTTAAATCTAAGCTAAATGCATTGTACAGTAAGAAAAAAAGAAATTAAACTTCCTGGTTATTGCAGAGAATAAACATGCTTATATATTACAACAAACTTTCTTATGTACTCGAATCTCTATTCTGTCTTTCAGATTGGTTACTTAACCTCTCTGTTTCTATTTCTTCATCTATTTAATAGGATACAGCATAATACGATGGTTAAGGCCAATGATGTGCTGGTAAGCATTTAAAACTGCCTCTCCAGAAATAAAACATAAAACCTAATGTATAACCTTTGCAGATTTTGGTGGCATAAATACTCCCACTAAGCTCCTTAGTTATATATTGCTGCCAGAGCAACTTCTCACACTGCATCTCTCAGGTCCTGCTTCTGTTTTTACATCTCTCTGACTACAGTTGGGGAAGATTATTCACTTTCAAGGATTCATTTGATTAGATTGACCCACCTGGATAATCCAGGAATATCTCCCCAGGGTCCTTAACCTTAATCACATATTCAAAGTCCCTTTTGCCATGTAAAGTAACATATTTATAGGTTCCAGGGATTAGGACGTGGACACCTTCTAAAACCACTGTTTGGCCTATTATACCCACTGTAGCCAATTTCAAGCACCAATGTGCTGTCAACTGGCTCACAAAATTCTTGAAAATTTAGCAATTGGCTCTCATGAACCAGATGGAACCTGATCCTCCTACCAGAACTTAAAGTATGAGTTCCCAGAGTCAGAATGCCTGAATTTGAATTTTACCCTATAATATGCAAACTATGTAACTTTGAGCAAGTTAACTTCTTATATCTTAACTTTTATATCACTCACTCATCTATATAATAGCAATAAAAAAGGAGTTTTTCATTGGGTATTTGTGAGAATTTGCAACAGAGTTAATACTTATAAATAGAAAATGCAAGTACTTAATATATGTTAACGACTTTTGGTTTGTATCATCTTTTCAGTTTATAGTAGAAGAATAAATGTACATAATCCCAAAGTATTAAATCCCTATGTATACAGTAATCAAGTAAATAGAAAGCTCAAAGCAGTTGTTTTCTTCCCAAGATACATGTTAATTTATGTTCATAATAATTATTCTAAAATGTATCTGGGATCATGGGCATTCTGAAATTTTAAAGAAATATTCAATCAATTTGGCAGTGTTTGTGTTACTCTACTATTTCTAGCCACGTTCTTGGATATACTGTTATTAGAATTTTCTAGTAACTAATACCAATACTTAAGAAGAGAAAAGGACCCTAAAGTAGACAGTAAACTTGGAGTAAAAATGTTCATGCAGTATAGCCTTGTAGGATAGAAAAACCTAATTTATTCAGAGCACACTCCTCACAGTACAAGCATGGGTGAAACATGTGGTGGGGTCTAAAGGAACCAGAAAAGAATACTTTTCTAGAGTCTACAAAATTCTGACAAGGCATTACCTTGAATGAAGGCTGAGTTACAACAGTTTGCGTATTTGACAAGAAGTTGGAGAGATTGCCCTATGTCTCTCTCAAGACATCTCGAGCTATAACACAACTGCCAGATGGGACACAGTTCGCTCACTCATTTATTTAATTGTTTAACAAATATTTATTGTAAAGATTCAGAAATTACTCAGAAAAGAAGCCAAAATAGGACAAAGGATGTATGAGGCCTAGAGGGTATCTGCAAGTTTGGTTGCTGCCCCAGCTGGTTCCTATCTCCACCTGCTCCAAATGGGGAGAGTGGTTTCTGAGGTCCCTGAGGTCATGGGGTACTTTGGCTATTGATTCCGTGCCTAATCCAGGTGACAGATATCAAAGTATGTGGAAGCAGACTAAAAGTTCCTGACTGAGATAGGAAAACATATGAGATATGTACACCTGACAGAGCTAAGTAATGTTAAAGGAAAAGACCAAAAATCATAAAATTTGAAAAGATCTGGTTGGCTTTATTCCACAATTCATAAATTGGAAAGCATCCAGTCTAGAAAACAGAAAAGAGCTCAAAGAGTTGTACCAAGCAAGAGAATTTTATAGACCAAAGTGAGCAGGAACGAGGACATTACGCTGGGTGTTTGCTGTTTGGTTAAGGCAGGGTCACTCCCCCTGTACGAAGCGGGGAGGTCTCCGAGCCACTAGGTAACCTGTGCTGAGCAGGCATGTGCTGACTGGTTAGCCTGGGCCTCACTTTTCTGGGGGACCCACACTTAGATACTTAGTTAAGTTCTGTTTTGCTGATGTGGGACATTAGTCTAAGACTTTCATGGGCCTAGTCTGGACATTTTAACAGTGATAACGAATGAGTGATCTAAAAACAAACAAAAACAAAACATGCAAGGCAGCATATGGTTACACAGAGAAATGGGTGATAGAATTAAGTGCACTGGGTTCAGAGGAAATCAGTTCATTTCCTTCCTGGATAAGCCAGGAAGAGGGAAGATTTGAGAAGTATTTCATTTGGCTAAAGGTCTGAAGGGGGAAGTTTACTCCAGGTAGAGATACTTCGTGTGTGCAACATAAAGCACTTAGTGTTGTATGTGATGAGTTTGTGGGGGCAGTGAGGAGAGCAAATGGACTGGCCATTCCTCCTACTTAGAATTTTCCCCTTTCAACCCCACATAATAGATTTTTCATTTTGGTCATTTCACATCACACTTTCCAGCTTTTCTTATGAAAAAAAATATCAGAAGTAGCCATAAAAATCCATCAGAGTTTTTATTTTCTTTGTCACTTTCTTGGTGTGGCCTCTACTTAAAACCTTATTAAGGCTTATTTGTTCATTACATTTCAAAAATCTCTATCCTCTACTAGCAGTGTGAAATAATGGAAACCTAAATTCTAACCTCTTGCCCATATTTTTAGAGATACCAAATGTCAGAGCATAAGGTAGTCTGCTGGAAGGAGGTCTCTGTATCAAAAAACCCAGCTGAATCACTATTCTGTTTCTTTTAGGCTGTTTTGTTACTGTTTCATGTCATTTCCATGTGAATAACAGTGTCTTGAAAACAATATACTGCTTAAAGGGTAAAAAAAATTTACCTTCTCTAAGTTTGTTCATTTTAGGTCTGTAATTGTACTTTCCAAAATTCATTTTGCACTGAACCTAATATATGTTTCAGCATAATATACCTACATGGTAAATATAGACCAGGTTAATCAATTTATTTAACAACCTTCATTTTTAAGGTAAAGATCAACTGTGACTCCCCTCCCATGTAGTAAAGAAGCTTCTTACTCTCCCTGATTCTTCAGTGCAAAAAGGATAGGTTGCTGGCTGGGAGCAGTAAGCCTGCTCCTCCACCCAATGCAGGCAGAAAACCCAATCGATTTTATTAGTATTCTCACTGATGTATTAAGAGGAACACTCCAAAATAATAAAGACAGAGACCTTGCTGTGTCTGGGTCTGATTTTGTTTACCATTACATCATCAGAACTTAACACAAAGCAGACATTCAAATAATATATGTTGAATGAAAGAGTAATGAGGGAAAGTATCTCAGGAAACTTCAAAAGAAAGGCACTTTGTCAAGTTGAGGTCACAGCATCAAGTACTCTAACCGACTCTGAGCTGGTTGGGATTCAATAACTGATTAAATGAAAAATCATCACTAATGACTGACTGAAATGATCTCCATTGACAAAATAAATAACTGTTCAAAAGGGATGGCTACTATCTCATAATTTCTACTGAGGTTTTTTCTAATACAAAAATATCCCCAAACTTTAATCTATCCACTGACTCTATCATCCTAAATATACCCAAATGAATACAGTCCCAGTTTGCCTGGTGAACAGAATACAACAGATGTCCCGGGCTGCAAGCTGATGAATAAAGAAGTACTTTCCCATTGACGCTTGTAAACTGTGCATGACAGGCTTGGCTTTGCATCTGTTACTGTTGCTCAAGGTGCCAGTGTCACCACAGGTACACTTGCTGACTTTTCAGCTGCCAAATAATCTTTGCAGAGTCCAGGGAGAGATGGATATGTTTTGAAGCATGTCTCTGGTGTTCAATTGTCAAACTAATGAATGGTGCAGATATTTTTACTAAACAAAAAGAAAAGATAGAGCGAGTGTCTTTCTCCAAAGCAGGGGTCACATCCATCAATCCTATGCTCTGCCAGAGCTCAGGGCAAAGTGCACGTCTGTCCTTATCTACTTGGCCTCAGCTTTGATCCAGGTGCTTCCTATTGAATGGGAATCATTCAATTCTGGTGCTCTTTATAGTCAGTGGTAAGTTCCCTGTATTTTGACTCCCAATTTATAGGAAATGTCTGCCCAGAAATCACATTTCTTATAAAACCACTGACATTTAGATTTTTTACTATTCAAAAAAGAAACTTTCCCTGAACTCTGGACAGACACTGTGCTTTTCTGATCTATCTACAGAAAACTGAAGTAGAGGTATTGTATTATAATTTTCCCACCCTAGAGTGTGATCTTCTTGAAAACAAAATCTGTGTAGGGGCCTCTCCCCTTGTTCATGCCTGGATCATGAGGGAAGCTTTCTCTCTTTCCCCATTAGCCCCTGAGCTTCTGTGAGCACCTGGTGGAGAGCAATGGAGAAGAACCTCTGGGTGGATGCAAATTCCCCTTTCATCTTAAGTTCCTCATAGTTCTACAGTCTCACACTTGCCCACATTCCATTTTTAGCAACATTTCATTCAAATTTTTGCTGAGTTTTTCTTACTAACTTGCACAGAAGCCCACTCTTCCACCTGTGATATTTCACTTAGGTCACTGCATGTGACCGATATCTCCTTGAAGGTACTTGTCATTTCATTGGTTTCAGGTTACTTGGTGGACCTGCAACCTTATCTCTCTGATGGAGTCAAGAAAACTTATGATTTTGTAGATTATCTTGCATTTTCTAGTTGTGGAGGTATAAGCAGTGCTTCTCCCAGGTTTTTAATATCTTAAGCAGAAGCCAGGAGTCCCTAGTACATTTTAAAGTGAATGCATAGTAATTTTTTAATGTTCATCCTATCCATGTGGAGTTATCTAGTTTCCCATCAGCATTATAAATATCAGACTTTGAAAGATACTTGTATACAGGAAGATAAGTGGAAGGATATCAAATAACCTGGGTTCTACCCCTGCCTTGCCAATATAGGTGCACAGGCTATGGAAAGTTATTTAAACCCTCTTAACAGTCTTCTTATAAGCAAAAAAAGGTGTCATATCACATTCATCTCTAAGATCCTTTCCAGCTCCAATTTTTGTTATATTTCATATACTTGGTAAGGAAACATATATTTTTACTTGCTTTTAATTGTATGTGCACTGTTTACTAAAAAGACAGTTGAATTTAGAACTCAGAAAGACAAATTTTCCCTCTAAGCAAACTACTGCTGGCAGCAAGTTAGGTACTTGATAAATTGCACTGAATGATAAGTGTTACTTTAGGAAGTGAAGATATTAAGCAGACCACAAAGAATGCCTGGGCTTTAGTAGCTGAGGAGCCCATTCATTTCAACAATTAATTAGACTTTTGGCAAAATGTATACAATGGTAACTGCACAAATAGAAAAAAATGTTTGAGTTTTCCAGAAATAATACCCATAGAATTCACCTTAAATTTCCAAGAAGAAGGTGAATTTATAATTCATATAAAAAGATCAGATTATCTGGAATATCAGTTTTTCATAAGGTTTATGCATTTATGTGTTCACTTTATTATTTATTTCTTATATTAAAGGGAGTATTCAGATAAATAAATTTAAGTGTTAATGTTAATCTTTTCAAGATTTCAACTCAAATCTTTATTTAAGACATTAAAAATTACTTGACTTTTTTTACTATGATAGCACAACACAAGATTTAATATAATTATAATCATGGAAATATGTGCTAGCATATTTATATGTTGGCTTGTCATCTCACGGGCGGTCTCTAGAAACAATACTGAATTTTAAATTTATATCGAATCCCTTCTTATTCACTAACTTTTCTTGATAAATGTTGACATTGAATTTGTGAATGTCAAATATTACATGTTAGAAATATTTTCATTTATGTAGGTGAAGTACAGGCTTTGTACCGGCCATACAGCTGACCTATCATACAACGTGTTCCCTAGTTATTTGAAAGAGCAGTACTTCTGACTGAGCCACAGGACAGTTTCTAGGCGAAAGGTGAGGCCCAGATTCCTCAGTTTCCAAAAGCAGATTTTAACTCCTGGTGCACCTTCTAGATGTGCTGGTCCTAAGTCCCTACCCCTCCCCTTTGTGGTGGTGTCAATTCCAATCAAATTTGTTGAATACACACTATGCATAAATGATCAAGTATGATGATACAGTGAGGCATATACAAAAATAAATAAGACAGTTTTTGCTTTTAATGTGTTAATATCACAGGGAAAACAATGATAAGTACATACCCAACATTAAAGGATGACTGTCAAACCCAATGCAAACAAGTTCTGCATTTTCAAATATTGTACAATACAATTTTGCAGTCCTTTATAGCAATGATTCTGAAACCTGACTGTCAGAATTACCTGAGGGACCTGCTGCATCATCATCACCAGCTTTGGTCCAGGAACCTGAATTTTCAAAAAATGCAACCATGCCTGATGATCAGCAGGATTTGGTAGCCACGGTTTTAGGGTTTAACAAGGAAGAGAACATTTTGTTTCATTTACTCTTTTCTCCTAGTAAAATAACCATAATGGTATGGAGGAAAATGCCTTAAATGATGCTTAAGTGTAGAGGGAAGTGAGTCTCTCTCACTCAAGGTTGGAGGCCTGATGGTACCAGAACTTGGCGGAAGAAACGGCGATGCTCAGCATTAGCATGGATGGGCGTATTGATTGCTTTTCCCTTGTTACCGTAAGTGTTCTAGATCCTGGCACTCCCTGATCATGAGGATATGTTCAGGATGTCTCTAATACTGTGATTTGGGATGAAATTCCTTCCCTTTAGACATATGTGGAAGAAGCTAGTATGCTACAGCCATGAGCAAAGCCAACCTGTGGACAAAGACAACTCATGGACAAAAGTGGGTTTGAAAACTCAATGAGAATCAGCTCGAAAGCCCTCTGTGTATAGGAGAGGATACTCTAAATCTCTCTACCTATGTACTTATCAGTATGTGAAATAATACAAATTCACTCTATTATCTAATGTAGTTTAAGTGAAATTTTGTCTTCCTTGCAACTTAAGCCACATTAATCAATGTATTCATTAAATATTTGTTGAGCACAAACTATCAGTTACACCCTGTTCTTAGCACTTGGGAAATATAAATGAACAAAATAGAGAACCTTTCTGTATTTTGATGACCAGTTGACCACAGCTATACCACAAGTTACTGACAATTGGAAATAACTGCATAGTTGCTTCTTTAGGGATGGGGCTGCTATAGTATTTGCAACTGGCTGATAAGTCTAGGCATTTGATTAACATGCTTATTCATTAATAATGATTTATGAACTAGTCATATTAATTAATCCATATTACTATACTTTTGGGAAAATGTGATCCTTTTCCCAGATAACAGATTATTGTAACACAGTTCAAATGCCTTTGCTTTTAGGAGGAACTTAGATGAGGATGTAGAGTTTTACATATTTCAACTTCCTATAGAAAATAGCCCACTGCGAGTATAAAAAGACAGACCATTTTTACCCTTTGTCATGATTGAGATTTACCAGGATGTACAGTGAACATTACTTTGAAGTGGATAAACAGTGTACTGGACTCAAATCTTTTCCCTTTGGCAGGTTTATCCTTTGGGCCCCCATTAGGTCATCCTCAACCCTGCTATCAAAACTTCCTCTAAGGGAAGGATTGTAAAGTTGGGTTGCCCTGTGGCAAGATGGTAGCAAGGGTGTCTTTTGCTTGGTTATCTGAATGAAACCCAGTCTAGGTCACAATCCCATACTTCCAGCATGGTGGGGGCTTTGTACTTCTCTATTCCTGCCTGGCTCTTCAGATGTGTGGATTTTCCCTGCCCCAAGAAAGTGATCAAATAGCAGTTACTTATATGTTAGTGAGAATTTTACTCAGTGCATTTCTACTCTGGAGTATGTGTAATTTGTCTTATTTCTTCTTGTAGTAAAAATGGCAAGCAGGTAAAAAAGAGGAGAGCATCCTGGCATGCTGTCACATGCTACAGGTGTGGCCACCACCTCAGCCTGTATATTGCAACATGCTTCCATTTAAGCCTGTCATCCCATAAAGATATTAGACTCTTTTTTTTTTTGCCTTCTTTAAATCACTCATCTCCCTGTTTGATCTATTCTCTTTGTTTTTGATGTTAGTCCCTGTCAATGTAGAAGGTCTTAGTAAATTCCCCAAAAAAGCCAGTGAATATGTATTTGGGTCAAGAACTGGCAAGAGCAGAGTCACAAACAAACTCTCTGATATTTTAGTAATTATATTCTTTGGACTATAAATTATCTAAGGAAAAACTTTTTGGTTCAAAACCCCTTTCCACTCTTAAAAGTGGAAGGCCTCAAGTGCTTCTTTTTTAAATTAAGGTATTATTAATATACATTCTTATGAAGGTTTCACATGAAAAAACAATGTGGTTACTACATTTACCCATATTATCAAGTCCCCACCCATACCCCAATGCAGTCACTGTCCATCAGTGTAGTAAGATGACACAGATTCACTGTTTGCATTCTCTGTGCTACACTGTTTTCCCTGTGATCCCCCACACTATTTGCACTAAACAAAATACCCCTCAATCCCCTTATCCCACCCTCCCCACCCACCCTCCCACACCTCTTCCCTTTGGTAACCACTAGCTCCTTCTTGGAGTCCCTTGAGTCTGCTGCTATTTTGTTCCTTCAGTTTTGCTTCATTGTTATACTCCACAAATGAGGGAAATCATTTGGCACTTGTCTTTCTCTGCCTGGCTTATTTCACTGAGCATAATATCCTCCAGCTCCATCCATGTTGTTGCAAATGGTAGGATTTGTTTCTTTCTTATGGCTGAGTAGTAGTCCATTGTGTATATGTACCACCTCTTCTTTATCCATTCATCTACTGATGGACATTTAGCTTGATTCCATATCTTGGCTATTTTTAAAAGTGCTGCAATAAACATAGGGGTGCATATGTCTTTTTGAATCTGAGCAGTTGTATTCTTTGGGTAAATTCCAAGGAGTGGGATTCCCAGGTCAAATGGTATTTCTACTTTTAGTTTTTTGAGGAACCCCCATATTGCTTTCCACAATGGTTGAACTAGCTTATATTCCCACCAGCAGTGTAGGAGGGTTCCCCTTTCTCTGTATCCTCGCCAGCATTTGTTGTTCTTAATCTTTTGGATGCTGGCCATCCTTACTGGTATGAGGTGATATCTCATTGTGGTTTTAATTTGCATTTCCATGATGATTAGTGATGTGGAGCATCTTTTCATGTGTCTGTTGGCCATCTGAATTTCTTCTTTGGAGAACTGTCTCTTCATATCCTCTGCCCAGTTTTTAATTGGGTTATTTGCTTTTGGGTGTTGAGGCATGTAAGTTCCTTATATATTTTGGATATTAACCCCTTGTCGGATATGTCATTTACAAATATATTCTCCCATACTGGAGGATGCCTTTTTGTTCTGTTGATGGTGCCCTTTGCCATACTGAAACTTTTTAGTTTGATGTAGTCCAATGAGTTCATTTTTGCTTTTGTTTCCCTTGCTCGAGGAGATGCATTCAGGAAGAAGTTGCACATGCTTATATTTTGGAGATTTTTGCCTATGTTTTCTTCTAAGAGTTTTATGGTTTCATGACTTACATTCAGGTCCTTGATCCATTCTGAGTTTACTTTTGTGTATGGGGTTGAACAATAATCCAGTTTCATTCTCTTGCATGTAGCTGTCCAGTTTTGCCAACAGCAGGTGTTGAAGAGGCTGTCATTAGCCCATTGTATGTCCATGGCTCCTTTATCATATATTAATTGACCATATATGGTTGGGTTTATATCAGGGCTCTTTAGTCTGTTCCATTGGTCTATGGGTCTGTTCTTGTGCCAGTACCAAATTATCTTGATTACTGTGGCTTTGTAGTAGAGCTTGAAGTTGGGGAGCATAATCCTCCCAACTTTATTCTTCCTTCTCAGGATTGCTTTGGCTATTCGGGGTCTTTTTTGGTTCCATATGAATTTTAGAACCATTTTCTCTAGTTAGTTGAAGAATGCTGTTGGTATTTTGATAGGGTTTGCATTGAATCTGTAAGTTGCTTTAGGCAGGATGGCCATTTTGACAATATTAATTCTTCCTATCCATGAGCACGGGATGTGTTTCCATTTATTGATATATTCTTTAATTTCTCTTATGAGTGTCTTGTAGTTTTTAGGATGTTGGTCTTTCACTTCCTGGGTTTGGTTTATTCCTAGGTATTTTATTCTTTTTGATGCAACTGTGAATGGAATTTTTTTCCTGATTTCTCTTTCTGCTAGTTCATTTTTAGTGTATAGGAAGGCCACAGATTTCTGCATATTAATTTTGTATACCACAACTTTGCTGAATTCAGATATTAGATCTAGTAGTTTTGGAGTGGATTCTTTAGGATTTTTTATGTACAATATCATGTCATCTGAAACAGGGACAGTTTTACTTCTTCGTTGCCAATCTGGATGTCTTTTATTTCTTTGTGTTGTCTGATTGCCGTGGCTAGGACCTCCAATACTATGTTGAATAGAAGTGGGGAGAGTGGGAATCCTTGTCTTGTTCCCGATCTTAAAGGAAAAGCTTTCAGCTTCTCACTGTTAAGTATAATGTTGGCTGGGGGTTTGTCATAAATGGCCTTTATTATGTTGATGTTCTTGCCCTCTATACCCATTTTGTTGAGAGTTTTTATCATGAATGGATGTTGAATTTTGTCAAATGCTTTTTCAGCATCTATGGAGATGATCCTGTGGTTTATGTCCTTCTCAAACTGCTCTTTATGTTGGTTATATCTAGTTATACTTACTGTATTGTATATTTTAAAAGTGTTTGAAATATTTAATTCATTTAAAAGTAACAATTATAACCCATTATATATTAATATAAACAATATTTTAATTAAAGATAATATTTCAAATACAAAATAAAATAGAGAATATCTACTTTGATAAAAAAATATCTGGAGTCTCATATCTCCTTGTACACTCAGTCGTTACCCATCAGGTAGTATCTGGAGAATTCAACTGCATACTAATGAGAGAATAAGAATGTAAAGGGCAGACTTCTGAGAAAATGGTGGCATGAGCAGGGCAGCGAAAATATCCTCCCAAAACCATATATATTTGTGAAAATACAACAAATAAAACTATTCCTAAAAGAGAGACCAGAAGATACAGTACAACAGCCAGGCTACAACTACACCTGCGAGAACTCAGTGCCTCACAAAGCGGGTAAGATACAAAGCCATGACTCGGCGGGACCCGAGCATTGTCCCACTCCAGCGCACCAGAGGGAGGAAAAGAATCAGAGTGGGGAGGGAGTGGAAGCACAGGACTGCTAAATAACCAGCCCTGGTGACCTGCACCGGAAGCACAGACACATCGCATGGTGTATAGGAGATTAGAGAAACAGAAGGGCAGGATCCGACACGGAGACTGCAAGTGGGTGGGTCCCCACAGCTGGCTCCCTGGGACAAAAAAAAAAAGCGGGCGCTATTTTAAGTCTTAAAGAGACAAGGGCCCAACAGCAGAACAAAATCGTCTCAGTGCACTCAGCCCAGCAGGCTGGGAATCTTGAATTTCAGACCCCTTATGCAGCTACCAGGTAAAGCAGGGACACAGAAGCCTCCCACAGGGATCAGCAGCCTGCCATTCATTCCCCCTGCTGGCGCCACAAAGGGTCCGGTGGATCCGCCACAAATGTGGAACAGCGGGAGAGTGGCTCCGCCCACAGGAGACACACAGAATCTCCTCTAGGCTGGTGCACAGCTAACTTGGAAGGACCATAGAACCCAGAACAAGGTCTGGAAGGCAACAAGGGGAGTCGAATGCACCTGGCGAGACTGCAAACCCCCACAGTGCTCTAGGCTAGGCTGAGGGCGATCCCACACACAGGCAGCTCAGGGGATTATCCCAGAGACTGCTTCCTGGTGTGCGGGAAACTAGCTCAGTCCGCGGAGAAGGGCAAGGAGAACAACAAGCAGGAAGGGACTTTGTTCTCCCAGCTGACACACATGGCACCTGCCAGCGACCATTTCTATCACCATGAAAAGACAGAGGAATATGGTCCAGTCAAGATTCACCCAGAAAACCCCAGAGAGAGGGCCTGGTGGGACAGATTTAAACAATCTTCCTGAAAAAGAATTCAAAATAAAAGTCATAACCATGCTGATGGATCTACGGAGAAATATGCAAGAGCTAAAGGAGGAAGTGAGGAAAGACAATACAGAAATGAGACAATGGATCGACGGGCTTAAGAGCAGACTGGACAAGTTGCAAGAGACTGTTAATAGAAATAGAAATCAGAGAACAGGAATACAGTGAAGCTGAGGCAGAGAGAGATAAAAAGATCTCTAGGAATGAAAGAACATTAAGAGAACTGTGTGACCAATCCAAACGGAACAATATTCACATTATAGGAGTACCAGAAGAAGAGGGAGAAAAAGGGATAGAAAGTGTCTTTGAAGAAATAATTACTGGAAACTTCCCCATGCTGGGGAAGGAAATAGTTTCTCAGACCATGGAATCCCACAGATCTCCCAACACAAGAGACCCAAGGAAGATAACACCAAGACACATAATAATTAAAATGGCAAAGATCAAAGACAAGGACAGAGAATTAAAGGCAGCCAGAGAGAGAAAAAAGATCACCTACAAAGGAAAACCCAACAGAATATCATTAGACTTCTCAACAGAAACCTTACAGGCCAGAAGAGGATGGCATGATATATTTAACGTAATGAAACAGAAGGGCCTAGAACCAAGAATACTGTATCCAGCATGATTATCATTTAAATTTGAGGGAGGGATTAAACAATTCCTAGACAAGCGAAAGTTGAGAGAATTTGCCTCCCACAAACCACCTCTACAGGACATCATAAAGGGACTGCTCTAAATGGAAGCACTCTTAAGGCTAAAAAGATGTCACCAGAGAAAATAAAATCATAGCAAAGAAAGAAGACCACTCAAATACCAACTAAAGGCAAAAAGTAAAATCAACTATCCACAAAAACAGTCAAAGGAAATGTAAAAGAGTACAGAATAAAACACCTAGCATATAAAGAATGGAGGAAGGAGAATAAGAGGGAGATAAATAAAGAATCATCAGACTGTGTATATAATAGCTCAACAAGAGTTAAGTTAGACTGTTAGATAATAAAGAGCTACCGTTGTACCTTTGGTAACCATGAATCTAAAGCCAGCAATGGCAATAATTACATATCTATCAATTATCACCCTAAATGTAAATGGACTGAATGCACCAATCAAAAGACACAAAGTAATAGAATGGATAAAAAAAGCAAGACCCATCTATATGCTGCTTACAAGAGACTCACCTCAAACCAAAAGATACACACAGACTAGAAGTGAAGGGATGGAAAAAGATATTTCATGCAAACAACAAAGAGAAAAAAAACAGGGATTGCAGTACTTGTATCAGACAAAATAGACTTCAAAATGAAGAAAGTAGCAAGAGATAAAGAAGGACATTACATAATGATAAAGGGGTCAGTCCAACAAGAAGATATAACCATTATCAATATACATGCACCCAACACAGGAACGCCGACGTATGTGAAACAAATACTAACAGAATTAAAGGAGGAAATAGAAAGCAATGCATTCATTTTAGGAGACTTCAACACATGACTCACTCCAAAGGACAGATCAACCAGACAGAAAATAAGTAAAGACACAGAGGCACTGAACAACACACTAGAACAGATGGACCTAACAGATATTTACAGAACTCTACCCCCAAAAGCAACAGGATACACATTCTTCTCAAGTGCACATGGAACATTTTCCAGAATAGACCACATACTAGGCCACAAAAAGAACCTCAGTAAATTCAAAAATATTGAAATTCTACCGACCAACTTCTCAGATCACAAAAGGTATAAAACTGTAAATAAATTGTACAAAGAAAAAAAAAGGCTCACAAATACATGGAGGCTCAACAACATCCTCCTAAGTAATCATTGGATCAACCACCAAATTAAAACAGAGATCAAACTATATATGGAGACAAATGACAACAACACAAAGCCGCAACTTCTGTGGGATGCAGCAAAGGCAGTTCTAAGAGGAAAAGTATATTGTAATCCAGGCCTATTGAAAGAAGTAAGAACATTCCCAAAGGAATAGTCTGAAGACACAATTATTGAATTTGGAAAAAGAAGAAAAATGAGGCCCAAAGTCACCAGAAGGAGGGACATAATAAAGATCAGAGAAGAAATAAATAAAATTGAGAAGAATAAAACAATAGAAAAAAATCAGTGAAACCAAGAGCTGGTTCTTTGAAAAAATAAACAAAATAGATAAACCCCTAGCCAGACTTATTAAGAGAAAAGGAGAATCTACACACATAAACAGAATCAGAAATGAGAAAGGAAAAATCATGACAGACCCCACAGAAATACAAAGAATTATAAGAGAATACTATGAAAATCTATATGCTAACAAGCTATAAAACCTAGAAGAAATGGACAGCTTCTTAGAAAAATAAAACTTCCAAGACTGACCAAGCAAGAAACAGAAAAACTAACCAGACCAATTACCAGCAACGAAATTGAATCAGTAATCAAAAAACTACCCAAGAACAAAAACCCCGGGCCAGATGGATTCACCTCTGAATTTTACCACACATAGAGAAGAAATAATACTCATTCTCTTTAAAGTTTTCCAAAAAATAGAAGAGGAGAGAATACTACCTGTTGGGAACCATGTGGCACAAGAACAATAAGACTCCATTTTGTTTTAAAGACTCCATCTTGTTGTTTACTTCTTCTTGATCACTTTCGCGCCACAATTTCCCACCAAGTGTTCCCACTCCGGTCCGCCGCTTACGTTAGAGACAACTGGGCATGCACACAACTCGGTGCATGATTGGACTTTGTAGATCGCTTCATTAGCATAGTGGGCAGCCAATCAGAAAAGACCACACCCTGTAATGTTTATATATTCTCTGCTCTAACCTGCAATAAACGAGGCTTGATCAGAAAGCCTGTCTTGTCTCCATTCTCTGTCTTCTGTCCCTCATTCGCGCACCCCCTCCTTAGGTCCCAGTTGGCGAACCCCGCGGTCGGGGGTTTTACGTTCGCAGACCTGCGGGCCGGGTCAAGTGGTGCCCAACGTTGGGAATTTGCCTCCCACAAACCACCTCTACAGGACATCGTAAAGGGACTGCTCTAAATGGAAGCCCTTCCGGAACGGCATTCGTAACAGTCTTCCCCATGACTCAAGGTCACCGCGAGAGAGTTTTGGCAGCCACAGATCTTCTCTCTGAGACACGCCTGTATTTTGGCGGCCACAGATCTTCTCTGTGAGACACACCTGTATTCTGGCGGCCACAGATCTTCTCTGTGAGACACGCCTGTATTCTGGCGGCCACAGATCTACCCGTTCTGTGAGGCATGCCTGTGAAGCATCCTCATGAGTGCAGACCTGTGCTTTGGCGGCCACAGATCTACCCGCTCTGAGAGACACGCCTGAGAGGTAAGTGAATGGCGCAATCATGGGACAGACATTGAGTAAACAAGAGCTCTCTGTCAGAGGGCTCAAAGACTCACTCAAGACACAAGGGATTAGGATTAAGAAAAAAGACTTAGTAAGATTTTTTACTTTTCTTGAAGATGCTTGTCCTTGGTTAAGCTTCACTCTGTGTAATGTAAAAGTTTTTATAAGTAGTCTAGCATAATTGCAAAAGAGTGTGTAAACAAGTGTAACAAAAAATATCTTAATAATAATAATAGTATATTAATGTATAACTGTGTATATCTGCAAACAGCCTGAGAATTTTTGTGGTAACCAAAATTCTTAAAGAGTTTTGCTAAATCGTATGAAGATGTTTTATGCTCAGTAAAAATTGTGCTGTAAGGCACATTTCCAAAAATGATAAAAAGTGTTCATAAATGTATCAATCTGAAAAATGCTAATGTCACAGTTTACAATAGCCTATTTTTCAGTGTTCATTGAAAAAGTACCTAATGTTTTAATTTCTAATTAAAACTAAATATAATAAAGAAGACATCTCTGCTTGCTATAAAGGATGTGTGTTTAATAAAAAAAAGGTATAAAGAATAGAAATTCATTTTGTTGAAGGTAAAAAAAGGTAACTTCTAAAGTGCAAGTGTTTACTTAGAGAGAAAGCAGTAAATGTACAAAGAAAGTTGTAGAAAGTTTGTGATAATTGATACAGTCATGCTATGTGAAATTAAGGCAAATGAGTCTCAATATCAAAGGCACAGCAAGATTAGAGTTTTGTTTTCAGTTTAAAGACAAAGTTGTCTTAGATGTTAGCCTGCTCTTAATGTTAACAAATTGCAAAAAACTTTCTAATTGTTTATCAAAGCAATTTCTCATGCTTAAAGTCTCAATGAATTCTCTAAATATTTAAGAAAATGAAATCTTCATATTAAAAGGACTGTAAGCCAAGTGTTGTTAACAACTGAATAACCGGTATTTGCATTTAAACCTTTTTATTGTCATTCTAGTTAAATACCTATAATCCTATTTAAGCAAGTACCCCCCAAAAAACTCTTCTGACAACTTTCCAAAATCAAATTCAAAAAAGGGTATTTTTTACCTGTAAGTAACTCTGATATTTTCCAGAGGGCCCCTGGAAAGTGTCAGAGAAATTTTCTCTTCATTAGAGAAAGTATGTGGCTATTTGGCTTATTTATCGATATATAATCACTTGCTTAATTACCTGGAAAGCACTGTCAAAGAGAATGATGCCAAACTTGTTGCTGGATGTTTTGTGTTGCCAAAATATCCAAATTTCCTTATGTCAACTGTCTTATAGTAAGCTTTCATCAGATCTTTAGCCACTCTCATTTATAAGTCTTGTCATTTATAATCACTGTTTTCTAAACTAGTAAAGAACTAAATTTCAGCAAAACAAGTATTTACATAGGATTAAGTAAACTAAAGAAAATGATTTTTGTGGTTTTTTCAGGTGTTACTGATAAAGTATTTTAAGCTTTTTCTCTTAAACTAACAACAGTTTAGCAAATGACAATACCTTTGTAAGAACAACTTTAAATAACTATTTTTATATTTCATAGCAGTATGTTTGTTTGCATAAGTTCAATAAAAATCTGCTTTCCTTGTAAGAAAACTGATTAAAAACACTAGTTATATTACCGAGGCTTTAACTAAAATACTATTCCTAAAAGACACGTGTGTAAACTCATGTTAACAGACAGCTTTAAAAAACTAAAGTTGACTTCATAAAGCCAACAAGGCCCCTTAGAAAATCTGTCCTAGTACCTTGCTTACAAAATTCCCAGCAGCCTTACCAAGTGAGTAAAGAAAGTCACTTCCTGGCAAGTGCAAGAACCTCAAAATGTCTTGGTGGTGAACTGCCCTCCTCAGCTGCTATCCCAAAGGAATTTTATAAACTGGTTTTAAATTTTAAAAAAAATTGCTTTTTTACTATTCCCTTACATCCTGAAGACTGTCAAAAATTTGCATTCAGTATGCCTCCTGTTAATTTTAAGAAGCCTATGAAAAAATATCATTAGCAGGTACTTCTGCAGGGAATGGCCAATAGTCCTATGTCAAAAGTTTGTTGCTACACCCTTATCACCTATCAGAAATTCTTGGCCTCAAATGTATATTATACATTACATAAATGACATATTGGCTGGTCAAAAAGCCCAAAAGGTGTTACAATGTTTTAGTTGTTTGAAAAAACAGCTGCATAAATTTGGGCTGCAACTTGCTCCTGAAAAAGTCCAAACCTTAAAACCTTATGATTATTTGGGGTTCAAGTTTTTCCCACAAACTATTGGCTACAAAAAATTCAAATTCATGTTGATGGTCTTAAAACACTTAATGACCTTCAGAAATTATTAAAAAATATTAATTGGCTGCATCCATATTTAAAGTTAACTACTAAAGAGTTAAACCTTTGTTTAATATTTTGAGGAAAAATCCTGCTCCCCTTTCTTAGAAATTAACTCCTGAGGCTCAAAAAGCTTTAAAAGTTGTTGAGCATGCCATCCAAAAACAGTTTGTTACTTATTTTGATCCTAACAGCTCATTATATTTACTTATATTTGCCACTAACGCCTACAAAGTTGTTATTGCAGAGAAGTCCAATTATGTGAGTCCATTTATCTTATAACTCTGTGGCTACATTGATTATAATAGGTAAAAAGCAAGCAATTATTTATTAGGCAAAAAACCTAACCACATTATTCAGCCTTTTAATAAAAGGCAAAGAAATTAGTTAGACAACAACAATTCCAATTGGCTTATTTCACAAGTTAGACTTATCGAAAGTATTAATAATCATTATCCTACCAGTAAATTAATAGATTTTTTTACAAAAGCATGAAGTTATATTTCCTAAAGTCTCCAAATTCCAACCCTTGAAAAATGCTGTAACAATATTCACTGATAGAACTTCCAAAGATAAGGCAAGATATTATGTTACCGAGCCAATAACTTTTGATGTCCCTTGTTTATCAGCACAATTAACTAAATTAACAGCAGTTCTTGTAGTTTTCAACGTTTCCTCAAGCTTTTAATCTGTATACAGATAGTGCATATATAGCTAACTCTCTACCATTATTGGATACTGCTAGTCAAATTAGTGCTTGCACCAAAGCAAGACAGTTGTTTCATCAGCTACAACATAATATTCTTATGAAGACACATCCCTTTTATGTTGAACACATACGTGTTCATTCTGGTCTACCAAGACCTTTGTCTCATAAAAATAATTGCGTAGACAAAGCACTTATTTTTCCTGCTTTGGCAATTACACCTATTCAGCAGGCTCAACTTGACCATAGTAAATTCCACTTGAATAGCACAACCTTAAAACTGAAACATAACTAAAAAGCAAGCCCAAATGATTGTAAAGCAATGTACAAAATGTGGTCATTTGTTTCCTGTTCCACATTTGAAAGTAAATCCACGGGGCTTAATACCTGGTCATATATAGCAAATAAATGTCACTCATTTTAATAATTTTGAGAAAATAAAGTATATACATGTGAATGTTGATACTTGCTCAAGTTATATTATGGCTTCTTTACAATCTAGAAAAACAAGCAGGCATGCTATTGAGCATTGTCTTCAAGCTTTTGCTCATATGAGAATCCTCAAAATACTTAAAACAGATAATGAGCCAAAATACAAAAGTAAAAACTTTCAAGCCTTTTGTAAACAGCTAAACATCATGTCGCTAATATTCCTCATAATCCATAGAGACAAAGAATTATTAAAAGAGCTCATTTAACCCTTAAAAATACTATAAATAAAATTAAAAAGGGGGAATGGTATCCCGTAAAGGGGTCCCCTAGAAACATCCTTGCTCATGCTCTCTTCATTTTAAATTTTTTAAATCTGGATGATAATGGGCGTTCTGCCGCTGATCGATTTTGGCACTCTAATACCAAACAAGACTTTGCAACATTACTCTGGAAAGATCCACTGGACAATCAAGGGCATGGACCCGACCCAGTGTTGATCTGGGGATGAGACTCTGTCTGTGTCTTCTCGCAAAAACATAATGCTGCTAGATGGCTCCCTGAGACAATGATTAGGCAAGTTAATAGTAATTCCTCCAGGGAGACACCAATGCCCTGAGAGTCGCCTTTCTTTTTGCCCTCTTACAGGATCTTAAAAGAAGCAATGGACCGTATCCTCCTCACCCTCCTCCTTCTGACGAAATTTTGCAGCCCACTTATGATACCAGGAAACTAAACTTGGCAACCCAGTCTTGTGGCACACCCATCTGCCATACTCAGAAGGAGCAGCTAAAGCCTTGCATCAGCAATTTCACCACCACGGTGTTTTTCGCTGGAGACATGGGCATAATTACCATTCCTTACCCCTCCAATGAAACATGTAACATAACCAACATGATCGCACCAGAAGGATGGCAATTGTGTGATCGAGCGTCACTCCCAATGAATGACTCCATACCTTGGGAACATTGCATTGAAAGGCTACCCTGCGACTGCACTGATTTCTTAGATTTCAGTGGAGGAAAACAGCGTGGAAATTCAACTTGGAAAATGGGTCATAAAGTTTCTGCAAGGATGTGGACATCAAAAAAGGGACACCCACAAACATATCTGTGGAAAGTCAGTGCAGCCAGTGATGACATTATGTTTCTTCAGGGCAAAGACTATAACTTAGATACCAACACTTCTACAGTAGCAGCATGGTTTTGATTATTTTGGCTTGCCTTTTTGATAATCAACTACCTAGAAAAAGAATGATGTTAAACCTTGTTGAAACTTGTTACTTATTTGCCTTGCATTATGTACCCTCTATCAATCAATTCATTGTTTCTCTTTTTAGGATAAGTTGTATTTACTATAATCTTTAGAGATGTATGATTTTGAAAGTCTTTTTGTCTGGCAGATTGGGCCTTATACTCATGCTCTCCCTTGGCCCTTAGGCCTTCCGGAAAATCACCATCTTCATAAAAGAACAAATCAGTACTGCCCTCTGCAGACAAACACAAGTCCACTATCATCAGCTTGATCTAATGGGCCAAAGGTATGACGTGCCCTATTGTTGTTTTTGTTGTGCCAAATAGCTCCCCTCTTTTAAGAACTGCATAGGAGTCAGACCTATACATATTGGCTCACCTTAAAATGAGTACGATATGGGCACCAATGTGGGTGCGAGGCTGAGCACCGCAAGGGAAGGTCCATGAACCACTTCTGAATTCCCTGAGAGAAAAACCTGGCTTGCATGGAGGTCAGTATCAAAAATAACAAATGCCCTTCCTCCCCTCCACAAAAGATACTAAGGGCCCACATTGACACCCATCGATGGGGAGTCTTGGAGGAGCCAGGTCACTACTCCCCCAATTGGTTAATGCCCATCGTTAATAGTGACTCTCCCTTTCTTTTATATAAAAGAGGGGAGGAGATGTTGGGAACCATGTGGCACAAGAACAATAAGACTCCATTTTGTTTTAAAGACTCCATCTTGTTGTTTACTTCTTCTTGACCACTTTTGCGCCACAATTTCCCAACAAGTGTTCCCACTCCGGTCCGCTGCTTGTGTTAGAGACAACTGGGCATGCACACAACTCGGTGCGTGATTGGACTTTGTAGATTGCTTCATTAGCATAGTGGGCAGCCAATCAGAAAAGACCACACCCTGTAATGTCTATATATTCTCTGCTCTAACCTCCAATAAATGAAACTTGATCAGAAAGCCTGTCTTGTCTCCATTCTCTCTGTCTTCTGACCCTCATTCGCGCACCCCCTCCTTAGGTCCCAGTTGGTGAACCCCGTGGCCGGGGGTTTTACGTTCACAGACCTGGGGGCCGGGTCAACTTCTAAACTCATTCTTAGAAGCCAGCATCACTCTAATACCAAAACCGGGCAAAGACCTTACCAAAAAAGAAAATTACAGACCAATATCCCTGATGAACGTGGATGCAAAAATACTCAACAAAATATTAGCAAACCGAATTCAAAAATACATCAAGAGGATCATATACCATGATCAAGTGGGGTTCATCTCAGGGATGCAAGGATGGTACAACACTCAAAAATCCATCAACATCATCCACCCCATCAACAAAAAGAAGAACAAAAACCACATGATCATCTCCATAGATGCTGAAAAAGCATTTGACAAAATTCAACATCCATTCATGATAAAAACTCTCAACAAAATGGGTATGTATAGATGGCAAGTACCTCAACATCATAAAGGCCATATATGAAAAACCCACAGCCAACATCACACTTAACAGTAAGAAGCTGAAAGCTTTTCATCTAAGATCAGGAACAAGACAGGGATGCCCACTCTCTCCACTGTTATTCAACATAGTTCTGGAGGTCCTAGCCATGGCAGTCAGACAACACAAAAAAATACAAGGCATCCAGATTGGTAAAGAGGAAGTCAAATTGTCACTATTTGCAGATGACATGATATTGTACATAAAAAAACCCTAAAGACTCCACTCCAAAACTACCAGAACTAGTATCTGAACTCAGAAAAGTTGCAGGATACAAAATTAATACACAGAAATCTGTTGCTTTCCAATACACTAATGATGAGCTAACAGAAAGAGAAATAAGGAAAACAATTCCATTCACAGTTGCATCAAAAAGAATAAGATACCTAGGAATAAACCTAATGAAGTGAAAGACCTATACCCTGAAAACTACAAGACACTCCTAAGAGAAATTAAAGAGGACACTAACAAATTGAAATTCATCCCATGTTCTTGGCTAGGAAGAATAAATATTGTCAAAATGGCTATACTACCTAAAGCAATCTACAGATTCAATGCAATCCCTATGAAAATACCAACAGCACTCTTCCATGAACTGGAACAAATAGTTCTAAAATTCATATGGAACCACAAAAGACCCCGAATAGCCAAAGCAATCCTGAGAAGGAAGAATAAAATGGGGAATTATGCTCCCTGACTTTCAAGCTCTACTACAAAGCCACAGTAATCAAGACAATTTGGTATTAGCACAAGAACAGACCCACAGACCAGTGGAACAGAATAGAAAATCCAGACATTAACCCAAACATGTACAGTCAATTAATATATGATAAAGGAGCCATGGATATACAATGGGCAAATGACAGCCTCTTCAGCAGCTGGTGTTGGAAAAACTGGACAGCTACATGTAAGAGAATGAAACTGTATTACTGTCTCACCCCATACACAAAAGTAAACTCAAAATGGATGAAAGACCTGTATGTAAGTCATGAAACCATAAAACTCTTGGAAAAAAACATAGGCAAAAATCCCTTGGACATAAACATGAGCAACTTCTTCATGAACATATCTCCCCGGGCAAGGGAAACAAAAGCAAAAATGAACAAGTGGGACTCTATCAAGCTTAAAACCTTCTGTACAGCAAAGGACACCATCAGTAGAACAAAAAGACATCCTACAGTATGGGAGAATATATTCATAAATGACGTATCCGTTAAGGGGTTGACACCCAAAATATATAAAGAATTCACGCACCTTAACAAGCAGAAAGCAAATAATCCAATTAAGAAATGGGCAGAGGACATGAATAGACACTTCTCCAAAGAAGAAATTCAGATGGCCAACAGGCACATGAGAAGATGCTCCATATCACTAGTCATCAGAGAAATGCAAATTAAAACCACAATGAGATATCACCTCACACCAGTAAGGATGGCCAACATCCAAAACACAAACAACAACAAATGTTGGCGAGGATGTGGAGAAAACGGAACCCTCCTACACTGCTGGTGGGAATGCAAATTAGTTCAACCATTGTGGAAAGCAATATGAAGGTTCCTCAAAAACTCAAAATAGAAATACCATTTGACTCAGGAATCCCACTCCTAGGAATTTACCCTAAGAATGCAGCAGCCCAGTTTGTAAAAGACATATGCACCCCTATGTTCATAGCAGCAGTATTTACAATAGCCAAGAAATGGAAGCAACCTAAGTGTCCATCAGTAGATGAATGGATAAAGAAGATGTGGTACATATACACAATGGAATATTATTCAGCCATAAGAAGAAAACAAATCCTACCATTTGCAACAACATGGATGGAGCTAGAGGGTATTATGCTCAGTGAAATAAGCCATCTGAAAAAGACAAGTATCAAATGATTTCACTCATATGTGGAGTATAAGAGCAAAGAAAAAAACTGAAGGAACAAAACAGCAGCAGACTCACAGAACCCAAGAATGGACTAACAGTTACCAAAGGGAAAGGGACTGGGGAGGATGGGTGGGAAAGGAGGGATAAAGGGGGAAAAGGGGGCATTGCGATTAGCAGACATAATGTACGGAGCGGCACAGGGAGGGCTGTACAACTCAGAGAAGACAAGTAGTGATTCTATAGCATCTCACTATGCTGATAGAGTGACTGTTAAGGGATAGGTGGGGGGAACTTGATGAATTGGGGAGTTTAGGAACCATATTGTTGCACATGTAATTGTAGATTAATGATAACAAAATAAAATAAAATAATATAAAGGGAATAACATGTTTGTTATATTACAGAGAGTTTTTCCCTCATCTTCTCAGGTCCCCTGAGAGAGTTTGAAGGACCGTACCATTACCACCACATTTTGAGAACTGTTGCCCGAAGTGATAGTTATACTAAAAGAAATATCAGCAGCATTTCACTGTAGCAGCAATGACATGGGAAAGGTAAAACTTAATGTATAGTTTCATTTATCCAATATAAATTCTTTCTCAGAACAATGTTTTCTGTGTTTAAAATAGAACATTTAAAATTAATTAAAATAAAATTGGCTTAAAATGACAAAAGAGAAATTATATTTAAATACAAGCATCAGTGTCTTTAAATATACAAAATTTTAATTGAAATGTAATAGTATCTGGTCTTTTAATAACTCATAAAGTAATCTCAGAGGGAAATAACCAGTATCATGTCAAAGTCATGAGGTACATAAACTACTTCAAAAAATCTGAAACAATGGTAGTGTGATATGAAAATATCTCTGATTTCTATTGTGACAAAGTCAGGCACTACTACTATTTCTGTGATTTGTGGCCTACAGTCAGAGTAGGTTAGTAAAAAAAATGTATACATAGGGCAAGGAGAGACCCAAGAAACAGGCAGGCCTCCAATTTGATAGGTGGCAGATGTAATAAGCAAGGAACTTATATATGACACTTGCCTTGATGCAAGACTTGAGTAGATCTCCACACACGCCCCACAGAATCTTAAAGTTTATGTAAGGCCTTAACTGTGCTCAGTCCCATATACTGTCCAGATGGTCTCAACAACACATCACTATCTCACAGCTGTGTCCTTGGGTCAGCTTCTAGCTTGTGGAAAGCAAGCAGCACATTCCAAGGATGCTGGAAGGGGTGAGAAGCCTCTGATTGCCTGGGTCCAGCTCGTGGGTCAACTGGCGGTCATATCCTCTCAATGACCTCCTTCAACAGCAAGGTTTTATAAACTAGGTAAGTAACTCCTTTAGAGTTGACTCCATTATTCTATTCACGAATAGTAATGGCTTATGGGAATTTAAGTTCTTTACGTGCTATTCAAAATAGTACAAGCTACAAACATAATGTGAACAATTCTCATCTGGAAAGACAACTTGAGACATTAGTCGAAACAATATTACTGAATCCAAAGGTAGTTACATTCCCCCAAACAAAAGAAGAACAAAGAAAAAGACAGTTTTCTTGAATGGTGATCTGTAATGTAACAAGTTAGAATGAAAGAAAAGGAAATTAAATCTGATGGAGGGCATCCTGACAGTAAATACTAATGAATAATGGAGCACACCTCAAGAGACACACTAGAAAAAGATCTGTTACTTAGGAAGCTTGTTTAGTATTATTTAGAATAATTTCTCATGGCAAGATTTCATTATATAAAGCTGTAGGTTGCATGACCAGCTGCTTTTGAGTTTTATTTTTGTGGACTTCCAAGATCATGTTGCCCTTTCATATAGCATGTTGTCCAAAATCCTCTAATAATAGCAAGTAACATTTCAAACATCTTGAAATAGGGAGAGAACTGTCTTGAAATAAAGGTTATTTATTTTACATGTATTTTTTTCAAATGGCATTTTGTTATATATCAGTAGGATAATTAACCATATTCATCAATCTTTTGCCACACAAGAATAGTAAGGTTAAATAAAAAAAGATCTTTCACAAAATTATTGGGACTTGTAAAAAATATTTCAGATCAAAGAATATTTAAACTATGCTGCATAAATAAGAACAGAGGAAAAGTATAAGTGTGGAGAGGTCAAAGTTATTGCAGGAAATGAGTGCACTGAAATCAAAGACTATAGTAATAGAAGTGCCCTTATATTTGTTTTTACTATTCTTAGGGGGAAAGTTTTTGAACAGAATTCCCAGTCTCACCTAAAGGAAAGAATTAAGAAGTCTAGTCCAATTGCTGCAGACTTGTGTAGTCATAACAATTACTTTTTAATGGAAATATCTAAATTAAATGACTCATGACCCTGAAAAATATCTCATGTTCAAAGTCATTGATGACTGAGAAAAGAGGCAGAACTAAAATAAAAACATTTCTTTGGGGTCTCCAAATTGCAGTTCAGGGAGCACAGATTTCACTAGAAACCCAAATTGTGTCCATCACACTAGGGAACAAAAAGCAGAGATTTTTAAAGATTCTTGTTTCCAAAGAATTTTGATTGGTGTTGGGGGAAGACAACTTATCTTGACTAAATATAATTGGTTGCTAAGGCTGTTACTAAGCAAAATCCCTTACCATAGCAGGTTGCAGGTCTTCGGGCTGATTACTTGGAATATTTGTGGTTGGGACCAGTTCAAAGGTTCATGGTTCCACCAGAGACGTTGTGCATAAGGCTCATCTCCTTAATGGCCTCCTGGGTCTATTTTAACACCCCTTGACATAAGTGACTCCATTTTATTTCACCTTTCACACCCTATATATGAGTGGACCACTACTACCACAAACCTTCACTCAGAGTCAACAAATAACTAGTATATCTGGCAAAATTAATAAATTCCATAGAGTAACTTTGAGAAGAAGGGTCTTGAGAATCATGAAATCATAGAAAATATGATAAGTTCTGGACTGAGAAGGAAACTTAGTGATCCTGTATTGTATTCTCATTGCTTTTTCTTCCCCCCACCCTTTTTTTTTGCCTTAGTTTTTATTGACTGAACGTATTTCTAAATTCTACCATCTGACTTCCCTACCTTCTCAAGTGAACAATTCTGAACATAAATTATACTCTTGTTAATGACTCAAAGGTGTCAGCCTAAAGGAGAGTGCACTGATTTTCTGTTGCTGTGTAACAGATTACACATACATAGAGACTTGAAATACACCTACTTATAGGCTCATAGTTTCCATGCGTCAGAAGTATGTCACATTTTAGTGAGTCCTTTGCTCAAGCTCAGTCTCAGAAAGCTGAATTCAAGGTGTTGGCCAGCTGTGTCCTCATCAGGAAGTATGACGAGGGGTATTCTCCCAAGCCCCATCAGGCTGTTGGCTGAATTCATTTCTTTGCAGTTGTAGGACTGATAGACCCATACCTGCCAGTGGTCATCACAGACTGCTTTCATCTGGAGACTACACTTACATCCTTGCCCTGTGGTCCTGGGTGGCTATCTCAGGATCTGATAACATTTCTCATTTCAGGTGTCTTTTATGCTTTATTTCTCGCTAAGTTATTCTTCTGAGACCAGATCATGAGGTTAGATAAGGTCCAACTGAATTATCTCCTTATTTTTATTTATTAAAGTATAGATAATCTTCTTAAAGTCAACTGTGACATGAAGCATAACTTAGTCCTGGAAGTTAAATCGATTATATTCATAGTCCTGGGGATTATGCAGAGTGTGTATGATAGGACAGTGGGAAATCTTGGGGGTCATTTTAGGATTCTGCCCCACATTCCAACCTTTGCAGTTTTGCTACCCTTCTAATCACTGTTTCCTCTTTTTGTCTTGATATAGAGCCCATACTTCTACTCTTTTATTAAAATCTGGAAGCCTTGATAGCCTTAGTGTTTTCTTTATGTTTGAAAATTAATTACATCAATCAGGATAATAGAGAGTTAAACCAAAAAAATATATTTTTCACATTTATCTTTCATGCTCTGTCTTCACAAGTAGGCTGTGGATCTTATCCACACTCCAGAATGTGGGCTGATGGAACAGCCTTCACAAGGCAGAGAGACAAGAAACATAGTGGGCCCACTCAGTGGTTCTGAAAGCTTCTGCTCAAACATGCATTCGTATTTCCTCGAGCACTCCTTAGTCCTCATTGTTGTGCTTTCAGTGTGCTGGCTCGCTTTTGCTTTGTGTTCAGGGGCTGGTCTAGTGTCATCACAACACGACTTTGTTGATTTGTTTGCTTGCCATGCTTTGTGGAAGGGGTGATATTCAGGGTTTTTTTTTTAGAATTTATTTCAGGAAATATGTTATTTTAATAAAATCACAACTAAAAATAACATTCTAAAAAATATCACTTGATTACTTTTACCTATTAATTCAGAGATCCATTTTCAATGTGTTTGCCATTTTTATTTACTGACAACCCACAGCAACACTCCATTTAGAACCTTTCAAAAATTAGAAGGTAGTTCTATTTCATTTACTGGAAAGTGAACTGAGGCAAAAGTACATTTATTCCATAGTACTTTCAATATTTATACTATCAATTTCTATTTCCAGCTAATTTCAAATAAATTATGTACATCAGTTCCAATAATCAATAATAGATTGACTTATTATTTTATGGCTTCAACTGAAGAAACAGAAGGTACAGTGTAACATAAAGACCTAGATAAATGCAAGTTTCTATATTTTGTTTCTTCATATCAAATGGGAATCAGACATTTCAGAATATTAGAGCAGAATGACACTAAAGGATGCACTATTACATTAACAATATATTGACAATAGGTCAAATTATGCTGTCTAGCCTAAAAGAACTTCATGATTTTTTTTAAGCAAATCATGCAAATAGTAGTACTTTGACAACATATAGGAATTTCTGTGTAGTCTTCAGTGTTTCCTTACTTTTATCTAAGACACAGAGGCCCTCTTGTGGTGGCATCTACACATTTGCAGTAAGTTTTCAAAAATTTCAGTTTGTCACAGGCAAGGCCTTACAGATGGATGGAGTATAGCTGGTCACTTTCAATTTTTGAGGCTCTCAGCATGTGTAAAACTGACCAAAAAGAACTGTAGGAAGAATAGAATATAGTGCATTTTAAATATTTTTAGCACAAAAAATACAATGGAAAATACTTTTGCTCTTTAAAATGAGAGAAAAGATAAAAAAATATTACTTCATGGTGTATGACCAGGTATGCAGTCTATTAATGGGACCAGATTTAAAAATGTACAATAATCAGCTCCAGGGAAGTCAGTTCATCTTTGTGACTGTTGCATGGCTATGCTCACTAAGAGAGATTACTAAAACTCTTTGAGTTTCTCTATTACTAGGAGGCCTGAGTCAAATGTTCCTCATTTCCAACTATCCCAATTCCCTGCCTCAGCTCCTGACCCCACACTGCTTATTCTTGTGAACAGATAAATTGTCTCAAAAGATGACAATACACTAAGAGAAAAAGTCTTTTATATTCAGCACAGCACAGAGCCTGCTCTGTTTCCTTCACTTTCCCTCCTATGCTACTCTTGGCTCTGTACTAACCATGAAAAAGAAAAACTGAAAGAGTACTTTGGACAGGCAGCAAGTAGTCAGCAATGTCATTAAGCTTCCATGGGCATAAACATCTCTGGAGGTATTCGTGAGAAACCAGATTCCTCAGGTCTATGGCCAAAGATACTGATGTAAAGTGCTGAGTTGTGGTCCTACAAAACTGAATCTTAACACCCCTTCCAAGTTCTTCTGGATCCATTTGGCTAGAAAAATGATTCTTACTCTGGCTGCAGAATCAACTGGGAAGCTTTTTTTTTTAATTTATATATAAATTTTTAATATAATTTATTTTATTATCATTAATCTACAATTACATGTGCAATATTACGGTTATTAAACTACCCCTTCATCAGGTCCCCCCCCACCAACCCCATTACAGTCACTGTCCATCAGCGTCAACTGGGAAGCTTTGAAATTCTGATTCCCAGGACCCCACCTCCACCCGAGAGGACTTCGCTCAGAATTTCTCAGAATGGGCAGGCACCCCTGCTGATCCTGCTGCTGGGCTAGGGCACAGAAGCATTAGGTGTCAGAGCGTGATCAGCCTGCAACCACCAGAGAGACACCCAAAATACAACAAAGTCAGACTTACCGATTCACTGCAGTGAAGGAGATTGCATGCCACAAGAACAGTCGTGTCCCACTAAACAAAAGCAAAGGCAGTGTTATTTTAGGATATAGGAGCAGGGTGGAGTCGAGCGCTTTGATGGACTCAAAGCAGAGCTTATGTAAAGAGATGAACATCATGTCTGCACCGCAAAGTGGACCCAGAGTCCTGCTTCCTTGGAAGCATTAATGTTGACATAGATGTGCCATGTAATAGCCAGAAACCCTTTATCTGAAGCTCTTCTCCTGGACTGTCAATCAAGACTGCTTTTCTGTGTCAAAAAGACTTAGATCCTCCAAGAAACAGAGGGATATTTCTTTCTTACTGATATAATTTCAAAAAGCAAAGTTTGTGATAGTCTGTGATAGTGGAGATCAGTTTCTTAGTGTGTAAAAAGGCAGCAGTCACTCAAAGGAGACACCTAAAAGCTGTATTGTGTTGTTGGGAGAAATATTGAAGCCTGTTAACTTTGCAGCTGGTTTTGTTTGTGTCTGTTCTTCCAACCTGATAAACAGCAGGGTAGATATTTACAGTCCGAGCAAATTTTTGCATGGCATTTGCCCCCACAGGGATGCTTCCAGAAGGAAGATGGAACAGGGAAACAGAGTCCTAGAATGTTAGCATGTAGATGTTATTCACAAATTAATTCAACAAAGACTTTGTAACTCTGGAGAGAGGAAATCCCAGGGCAAAATACTTCTTAAACTGAAATCAATCAAAGGGAGAAATAAAGTTAAGAAACCCTTTTATTTCTTACACGCAATCATCCTGTCACTCTGTTGACCTGGCTGCAGCAGAAGAGAGCTCCACCCAACCTCTCAGGTCCAGATAAACCCTCCCACGTCCATGTAATTACCTATTGATATGGAGATGGACTAATTCTCTCCACCCCTTGGAAACACCTATTGATATGGAGATGCACTAAAGCCAGGCAAGAGATTCTGGAAATATTGCAATTTTACCTACAGACTTACTGAGTAGTTACTATGTGTTGGGATCTATGTAGGGCATTGGAAATCCAGTGATGAACAAAACTCAGTCTCTGCCCTCAAAAAATTTACAAACTGGTTGGAGAAAAATACAAATAGGCATTTACATCACAGTATATAAAAGCTATAACTAGACTTCAGATTAGGGTGCCATGGACAATGAACCCAGCCTCAGGTATTCAGGGACATGGGGAAAAAAAAAAAGGTTATGGAAGAGTGAGGACTATGCTGAGGGTAGGGGAAGGCAGGTGGAAGGTAGGCAGGGGAAGAAGTCTGAAAGCAGAGGGAAAATGACATTGCAAACAGAATCCAGACTCTGCCACTGCTGGTGTGTCACGTAACTCTGAGGTAGTTTTCTCATATGTTAAGAAAAACAAAACAAATGTTCCTTGATTGCCAGACAGTGTTCTAAGTAATAGGACTACAACAATGAACAACAGTGACAAACTCTCCCACCCTTGCATGGCATACACTGAGGTGGGGTTTTCAAAAAATAATAACTGTAATTGAAATAAAATTAGTTAGCAAGTTAGGTAATAAATGCAGAGTGGGGGAAACTGGAAGTGCCAGTGGAGGAAACCTGGGAAAAGGGACAAGTTGAGGGTAAAATGAAATGATGTCTCTCAAAATGCCTAGATGTAGCACCGGGGCATTCTGATGAGGTTAAATCTCACAGAAACCAGGCTTGGCTAAGCTACGGGGAAAACCCAGCACCTGGATCAGCCACTATTTTGACTCACTCAGTATTTCCCTTTTCTTCTGAACTGTTGCTCTTCTAACTTCAGAAGGCCTGATTCGGTACTGCAGGCAAACTTCTTATTCTGTATTATACCTGTGGATTATAGCTCAGAGGGAATTTTATTGAGAATATTTTGGGCAAGTCATCAGACAAGGTTTGCAAGAACCTTCTTGCAGTTGGAAAGTTTAAGTTTATGGTCTCTTGCTTATAATGTTCTAAATTTCTCTCAGTTTATTCTGTCCACTTTGTTTTATACCCTACTTCAAGCCAAGAATTGATGAAAACAGTGGTTCTCAACCTCCTCACTTAAAGTCAATGGCACCTATTAAGTCCAGCTATAGGACCTCTCCATCTCCTGCCCTTGGCTGGAACTACGTGGAAGGAACTTTGCTTCTTACATTTACTAGGATTGTGAGGCAGGAAAATAGATATGAGCAGGGTGGAGAGAGAATTAAGGCCAGTAAAGCCCACTAAAAGGGTCTCAAAATGTTAACCAGTTAAAACTAAAAACCTAGAAAAGACTCAGAGTTAATGAGTTAATCAGTTGAAGCTCAAAAAGGCCAGAAGAAACTTGGCCTGGAATGTTTGAATATTCCCCAGATAAAGAAAGTATCTGAGGAGAGACTTCCGGGAAGATGGCGGCGTGAGCAGGGTGGAGGAAATCTCCCAAAACCATATGTATTTATGAAAATACAACAAATACAACTATTCCTAAAAAAGAGACCAGAAGATACAGGACACCAAAGAGCCTGCAGCTACACCTGAGAGGACTCAGCACCCCACAAGGCGGGTAAGATATGGAGCCACTACCTGGCAGGACCCGAGCACTCCCCCACCCCAGTGCACCGGTGGAAGGAGAGGACTCAGAGCCAGGAGGGAGTGGAAGTACAGGCCTGCAAAATAAAAAGACCTGGTGATCTGCGCTGGGAGTGCTGACACATATCGCGCGGTGTAGTGGAGATTGGAGTGACAGGAGGTCAGGATCTGAGCCTGGAAACACACTGGGTCCTCGCAGCTGGCTCCCTGGGACAAAAGAAAAGCGCGCGCTTTCTTTTAGGCAGCCTTAAAGAGGCAAGGGCCCAAGATCGTCCCAGCACACTCAGCCCAGCAGGCTGGGAGACCAGGGGAATTTCGGACCCCTTGGCTGGCGACTGGGAAAGCCTAGCTGCATTTAGACTTCACACAGAGATCAAAAGCCTCCCATTTGTTCCCGCCCCGGCCAGAGCTAAAAAGGGCCTGAGAGCGGGGCAGCCGTGGCTACAGAATAGTGCAGCAACAGTGCCACCTACAGCATCCCCACAGAATCTACTCCCAGAGGGCGTTTTTTTCTTTCTTTCCTTTTCTTTCATTTCCTTCTTTTTTTTTCTTTTCTCTTTTCTTTCATTTCTTTTTTTCTTCTTAAAATTCTTAAAGAGCCCAGCTGACATACGTGGCACCTACCAGCGACCACTTCTTTCACCATGAAAAGACAGAAAAATATGGTACAAACAAAACTGACACAGACCCAGACAACATCAGAGAGGGAACCTGAAGGGATAGAAATGCACAACCGTCCCGAAAAAGAATTCAGAACAAAAGTCATAACCATACTGATGGATCTACAGAGAAATATGCAAGAGCTGAGGGAGGAAGTGAGGGAAGTGAGGAAAGACAATGCAGAATTGAGACAAGTGATCAACGGGCTTAGCAGCAGACTGGACAAGATGCAAGAGACTGTTAATGGAATAGAAATCAGAGAACAGGAATACAGAGCAGCTGAGGCAGAGAGAGATAAAAGGATCTCTAGGAATGAAAGAATATTAAGAGAACTGTGTAACCAATCCAAACAGAACAATATTCACATTATAGGAGAACCAGAGGAAGAAGAGAGAGAAAAACAGATAGAAAGTGTCTTTGAAGAAATAATTGCTGAAAACTTCCCCAAGCTGGGGAAGGAAAAAGTCTCGCAGTCCACACAAGCCCACAGACCTCCCAACACAATGGACCTAAGGAAGAGAAGACCAAGACACATAATAATTAAAATGGCAAAGATCAAAGATAAGGACAGAGTATTAAAGGCAGCTAGAGAGAGAAAAAAGATCACCTACAAAGGAAAACCCATCAGATTATCATCAGACTTCTCAACAGAAACCTTACAGGCCAGAAGAGAATGGCATGATATATTTAATATAATGAAGCAGAAGGGCCTTGAACCAAGAATATTGCATCCAGAACGATTATCACTTAAATATGACGGAGGGATTAAACAATTTCCAGAGAAGCAAAAGTTGAGAGAGTTTGCCTCTCATAAACTACCACTACAGGATATCTTAAATGGACTGCTCTAGAGGGAAGCACCCCTAAGGCTAAAAACATATCACCAGAGAAAATAAAATCACAGCAAAGAAAGCAGACCATCCAAATACTAACTAAAGGCAAAGAATAAAACACCTAGTATATAAAGAATGGAAGAGGAAGAATAAGAAGTGAGAGAAATAAAGAAACATCAGACTGTGTTTACAATAACTTAACAAGAAAGTTAAGTTAGATTGTTAGATAATAAAGAAGCAACCTTTGAACCTTTGGTAACCACGAATCTAAAGCCAGCAATGCCAATAAGTACATATCTATTGATAATCACCCTAAATGTAAATGGAATAAATGCACCAATCAAAAGACACAGAGTAATAGAATGGATAAAAAAGCAAGACACATATATACGCTGCTTATAAGAGACTCACCTCATACCCAAAGATATACACAGATAAAAGTGAAGGGATGGAAAAAGATATTTCATGGAAACAAGGAGAAAAAAGCAGGTGTTGCAGTACTTGTATCAGACAAAACAGACTTCAAAACGAAGAAAGTAGCAAGAGATAAAGAAGGACATTACATAATGTTAAAGCGCTGAGTCCAACAAGAAGATATAACCATTATAAATATATATGCACCCAACACAAGAGCACCGGCATATGTGAAACAAATACTAACAGAATAAAAGGAAGGAAAAGAAAGCAATGCATTCATTTTAGGAGAATTCAACACACCACTCACTCCAAAGGACAGATCAACCAGACAGAAAATAAGTAAAGACACAGAGGCACTGAATAACACACTAACTAGAACAGATGGACCTAACAGACATTTACAGAACTCTACACCCAAAAGCAAAAGGATACACATTCTTCTCAAGGGCACATGGAACATTTTCCAGAATAGACCACATACTAGGCCACAAAAAGAACCTCAGTAAAGTCAAAAATATTGAAATTCTGGCAACCAACTTCTCAGATCACAAAGGTATAAAACTAGAAATAAATTGTACAAAGAAAACAAAAAGGCTTACAAATACATGGAGACTTAACCACATTCTCCTAATTAATCAATGGGTTAATGACCAAATCAAAACAGAAATCAAACAATATATGGAGACTAATGACAACAACAACACATAGCCACAACTTCTGTGGGACACAGCAAAGGCATTTCTGAGAGGAATGTATATTGAAATCCAGGCCTATTTAAAGAAGGAAGAACATTCCCAAATGAATAGTCTAAAGACACAATTACTGAAATTGGAAAAAGAAGAACAAATGAGGCCCAAAGTCACCAGAAGGAGGGACATAATAAAGATCAGAGAAGAAATAAATAAAATTGAGAAGAATAAAAGAATAGAAAAAATCAATGAAACCAAGAGTTTGTTCTTTGAAAAAATAAACAAAATAGATAAACCCCTAGCCAGATTCATTAAGAGAAAAAGAGAATCTACACACATAAACAGAATCAGAAATGAGAAAGGAAAATCACGACAGACCCCACAGAAATACCAAGAATTATAAGAGAATATTATGAGAATTTATGTGCTAACAAGATGGAAAACCTAGAAGAAATGGACGACTTCTTAGAAAAATACAACCTTCCAAGACTGACCAAGCAAGAAACAGAAAAACTAAACAGACCAATCACAGGCAACGAAATTGAATCGGTAATCAAAAACTACCCAAGAACAAAACTCCCAGACCAGATGGATTCACATCTGAATTCTACCAGACATATAGAAAAGAAATAAAAACCATTTTCCTTAAAGTTTTTCAAAAAATAGAAGAGGAGGGAACACTTCCAAACTCATTCTATGAAGCCAGGATCACTCTAATACCAAAACCTGGCAAAGACCTCACCAAAAAAGAAAATTACAGACCAATATCCGTGATGAACATAGATGCAAAAATACTCAGCAAAATATTAGCAAACCGAATTCAAAAATACATCAAGAGGAAAATACACCATGATCAAGTGGGATTTACCCAGGGATGCAAGGATGGTACAACATACGAAAATCCATCAACATCATCCACCACATCAACAAAAAGAAGAACAAAAGCCACATGATCATCTCCATAGATGCTGAAAAAGCATTTGACAATATTCAGCATCCATTCATGATTAAAACTCTCAACAAAATGGGTATACAGGGCAAGTACCTTAACATCATAAAGGCCGTATATGACAAACCCACAGCTAACATCATACTTAACAGCGAGAAGCTGAAAGCTTTTCACCTAAGATCGGGAACAAGACAGGGATGCTCACTCTCTCCACTGTTATTCAACATAGTACTGGTGGTCCTAGCCATGGCAATCAGACAAAACAAAGACATACAAGGCATCCAGATTGGTAAAGAAGAAGTCAAATTGTCACTATTTGCAGATGACATGATATTGTACATAAAAAACCCTAAAGACTCCACTCCAAAACTACTAGAACTAATATCTGAATTCAGCAAAGTTTCAGGATACAAAATTAACACACAGAAATCTGTTGCTTTCCTATACACTAACGATGAACTAACAGAAAGAGAAATCAGAAAAACAATTCCATTCACAATTGCATCAAAAAGAATAAAATACCTAGGAATAAACCTAACGAAGGAAGTGAAAGACCTGTACTCTGAAAACTACAAGACACTCCTAAGAGAAATTAAAGAGGACACTAACAAATGGAAATTCATCCCATGCTCTTGGCTAGGAAGAATAAATATTGTCAAAATGGCTATACTACCTAAAGCAATCTACAGATTCAACACAATCCCTATCAAAGTACCAACAGCTTTCTTCAATGAACTGGAACAAATAACTCTAAAATTCATATGGGACCACAAAAGACCCCGAATAGCCAAAGGAATCCTGAGAAGGAGGAATAAAACAGGGGGAATTACGCTCCCTGACTTCAAGCTCTACTACAAAGCCACAGTAATCAAGACAATTTGATATTGGCACAAAAACAGACTCACAGACCAGTGGAACAGAATAGAAAATCCAAACATTAACCCAGACATATACAGTCAATTAATATTTGATAAAGGAGCCTTGGATATACAATGGGGAGATGACAGCCTCTTCAGGAGCTGGTGTTGGAAAAACTGGACAGCTACATGTAAGAGAATGAAACTGGACTACTGTCTAACCCCATACACAAACGTTAACTCAAAATGGATCAAAGACCTGAATGTAAGTCATGAAACCATAAAGCTCTTAGAGAAAAACATCGGCAAAAATCCCTTGGACATAAACATGAGCAACTTCTTCATGAACGTATCTCCCCGGGCAAGGGAAACAAAAGCAAAAATGAACAAGTGGAACTATATCAAGCTGAAAAGCTTCTGTACAGCAAAGGACACCATCAGTAGAACAAAAAGACATCCTACAGTATGGGAGAATATATTCATAAAAAACGTATCTGATAAAGGGTTGACATCCAAAATATATAAAGAACTCATGCACCTTAACAAGCAGAAAGCAAATAATCCAATTAAGAAATGGGCAGAGGACATGAATAGACACTTCTCCAAAGAAGAAATTCAGATGGCCAACAGGCACATGAGAAGATGTTCCACATCACTAATCATAAGAGAAATGCAGATTAAAACCACAATGAGATATCACCTCACACCAGTGAGGATGGCCAACATCCAAAACACAAACAACAACAAATGTTGGCAAGGATGTGGAGAAAAGGGAACCCTCTTACACTGCTGGTGGAAACGCAAATTAGTTCAACCATTGTGGAAAGCAGTATGGAGGTTCCCCAAAAAACTCAAAATAGAAATACCATTTGACCCAGGAATTCCACTCCTAGGAATTTACCCTAAGAATGCGGCTGTCCAGTTTGAAAAAGACATATGCACCCCTATGTTTATTGCAGCACTATTTACAATAGCCAAGAAATGGAAGCAACCTAAGTGTCCATCAGTAGATGAATGGATAAAGAAGAGGTGGTACATATACACAATGGAATATTATTCAGCCATAAGAAGAAAACAAATCCTACCATTTGCAACAACATGGATGGAGCTAGAGGGTATTATGCTTAGTGAAATAAGCCAAGCCAAAAAAGAGAAGTATCAAATGATTTCACTCATATGTGGAGCATAAGAACAAAGAAAAAAACTGAAGGAATAAAGTAGTGATTCTATAGCATCTCACTATGCTGATGGACAGTGACTGTAATGGGGTTGGTTGGGGGACCTGATGAAAGGGGTAGTTTAATAACCATAATATTGAACATGTAATTGTAGATTAATGATACCAAAATAAAGTATAAAAGAAAAATAATAAAGTTAGGAGAAGATAGTGAAAAAAAAAAGTATCTGAGCACAGCCCATGTCTTCATTCTCTCAATTAGATCATGGCATTGTAAGATTTCCTTCAGCCTGGGAAAACACCGAGCTATAAACTGCATAATAAAGACAGTAAGATTCCATCTTAAAGCTGAAATTACATTTTTAAACCCCCAAAATTAATAAGTAAGATTCTTAACATACTCTTCAGCAAACAGACAATAACTCATCCCATGTTGGAGGCAGGGAAGGCAGTCTTGACTGATATGTTCCCAAACCAGAAAGCTGCTATTCTGGGAAGGAATCAGAGCAGTAAATTTCTTGTGTTAAGCTAATTTTGCAGAATTACCTGGAGGACTGATAAGAAAAGAAACTTAATGTCTCATCAAAGATAAACATCTTGAGACCACTTAACAAGTCCACACCCCTAGCCCTTTGTCACATTGCTGAAAAATCCTTAAAAGGGGGAACATCCAACCTTTCAGTGAGCTTTTCTCTCTGAGGTAGCCCACATTCCCTTTTCTGAATTTGTAATTTCTCTCTTCAGCCTTTCAGGGCGCTCCTCTCTCTGAGGTCACCCGCACTTTATAAGTGCATACCCTTAAACTTTCTCTCTCCAACCTTGCAGGGCGCCTCTCCTGTACTTTTTCTCTTTTTAAGTAACTTTAAATAAAACTTTTACTCTGCTTCACTACTGTGTATTACGGTGGGGACAAGAACTGAGGAAAATAAATAACGCCACCCTAACAAGTTTGGGGGGTGCTCTGTGCATTTGGTGGGAGGAAGTCAGGAATGCTGAATGGCCTGCAGTGTATGAACCAGGTCAGGTTACTTAAAAAATATATTCCATTCAAAATTCCTATAACACCCCAAGTGGGAAACAGTGAGTTAGGGAACTAGAACTTTAACCACATGTAACTCTGGGAAAGGAAATCCCAGGGCAAAATAACTCCTAATCTGAAATCAGCAAAGGGAGAAATAAAATTTAGAACTTGTTTATTGCTTACAAACTGTCGTCCAACGCTGTTTCTCTTTCCTGCTCTGGCAGAAGCAAACCAGCACTTCCCCTAACCTCTCAGGTTCAGATAAGCCCTCGGTTGCCCTGGTAATTACCCATTGATATAGAGATGAAAAATCTCCACCCCTGAGGAATGCCTATTGATATGCAGATGCACTAAAACCAGACAAGATATTCTGGAAATATTACAATTTTACCCACATGACAAAATTTAGCTATTTTGAAAATTGGATTATGATACCCTCAAAGCCTTACCTGTGAAGATGTTTCTATTTTACTCTAAAATATTTTAGAATATAAAATGTGATATCATGTATGTGTTCATTTAAGCTAAATGCTTTAGAAATAATCAATTGCTCTAAATATAAACTTTTACTACAGATAGATAAAGTATTTGATCAAGAAAGCTATGGTTTAACAACTTATTTTTTGTTAATTAGAATAATAAATGTTATAACTCTAATTTGTAAAATGTGGTGCCTAATAATAAGCAAAATGATGGTTGTAATGGATTTTCATTAGTGAAATTGATTTTACTAAGATATGTAGATTGGCTGTACATAGTAGAAACATTTTACTCCTCTTTGGTTTAAAAGAGGCACCTCAACAATCATGCCCAAGGCTTAATTTGTAAATGGTCCTGTCTTGCAGGCGTGATTTTGAAGTGTTCTTGATGAGCTGGAAACTGAGTAGTCAAGTTGTGGCAAAGTAGCTCTAAATATTGGTGGCTACTGATACCTGCTGCAAATAACCCAATACTTATGCATCACCAATGTGTGTTAGGTCAAAATGCAGTGTTATCCTAACCTTTCAGTCTCTTAAACAAGTCTAAGGGAGAATTTAAATAACTGAGCTGAGACAAATATCAAGACCTCAACACCATACTCATTTCCTACCTCTTTCCCTCCTGCCATTCCCATCCTTAAAACTAATATCTATCTGCACCAATAACATGAACTAGAGATTTCCTTTGCAAAATGAGAAATAGGAATAGAGAAAGTTTAAGATAATGGAGAAAATAGATATGACCATTCTGCTTCTTTCTTCTCAGCATGGTGACAAGATATGGTGGGATCCAAGCCAACAGCCACACTTGAATCCTGGCTATGTCACTCATTTGTGACCTTAGGCAGGGCTCTTGATCTTTCTAGTCCCCAGTTTGCTCTCTTGTAAAATGGGAGAGTGTACCTGTTACAGGTTGAGTTAGTTCTCCTCAGTTCTTGTCCCCGCCGCAACAAAGAATTGAAAGGCAGAGACACAATAGTGAAGCAGAGGGAGAGTTTTATTTTAATACACTCCAAGTGAGGAGCGGGCCAGAGTCAAGGTAGACAAAGGCCTAGATCCATTAGGCGGGACGCTATATATTGCATTCTGGCTAGGAGGCCCCTCTTTGATTGACAAGGTGGGGTTATGTGATTGACGGGTCTGCCTGTATAGCCGTCCTTCTCAGTGCGCATGTCCTTCCCTATGATGGGGCGTGATTTGGGCAGTCCTGGTTTTGTTTGGTTGTGCCCATGTTGGGATCAGGTTGGGAGCGGTTTGGTCTGGTGCTGATGGGCAAAGAAGTTATTTTCCTGCAAAGATTTTGTTGTCTTCACGTGCGACCCCCTACCTAGACAGAGTTTGGACAGTTTTTCCTTGAACCTTATCTTCCCCTTCCCCTGCCACTCACGTCTATCTTCCTACCTAACATACCTAACTCACAGGGCAGCCAGGAGGATTAAATAAGTGAATGCCTAATAAAGATCTAAGTTTAAAGAGCCCAGTTCATTACAGGCAATAAAGCAATATGTTGATTTCATTCATTCACTTTCTTTAACCAGAAAACATAATGCCAAAGGACTGTCACTGGTTGATTTTTGTGCTCTTGGCATTGAGCAGATAGCCTGATCCAGAGTTTGTATTCAGTATATATCCATGGAGTAAATGAATTTAGCATCCCTTTCTTTGGAATTTGGATATATTTTGGTATCAAAAGACCTCTGACACCCTGGAATCTGTCCACATGTCTGCTACATTATTTCTCCTGATGGTTTTAAAATAGGAATGTCAATGGAATATATTCTTTAGTAGAGGGAATGTTATAAAAATTTTTAACCACTATCTTTTATTTTTTTTTACTCAACAGAGCAATTGAAGACAATCTAGGCTCACCCCAGGATGTAGAATTTCATGTTATGTGCCTCAAGTTAATTCATTTTCACATATACTTAAAAACATTGTTTTCCTAAGAATGTTCATCACCTGATGATTAGAATATAAAGTGACAATTTTGGTAATGTATATCAAGAGCCTTTAAAGTGTTCCTGGGAAGTAATCCCATTTCTAAAGACTTATCCTAATGAAATAATGATTCACATAGTAGAAAAATGGCCACCACAGTATTATTTTTATGGAAAGATGGAGGTCAGCTGAATATATAGTAAAAAGGGAAAGTTTAAATTAATTATAGTAACCAGTTATCATATTTTCAGGTATGTACCCAGAAGAAATAAATATATATGTTCACTAAAAAGTAAGTACAAAGTGTTCAGAAAATACTTTTCATGAGAGCTCTAAACTGGAATCTACTGAAATGCTTATCTGCAGTGAAAAAGATAAGTAATGTGTAGTATATGCATATAATGGAATATTATACATTAATAAGAAGGAATGAACTATTTCCACACCAACAACATGGATGATTCCAACAACATAAACTGAACAGAAGAATATACACTGCCTATAGAGTAATATATACTGCATTATTCCATTTAAACATTTTTCAAAAATAGGTAATACTAAAATTATGGTACAACCATGAAATGGGATATTATACAGCTATTAAAATATTTAAAGACATTGGAAAATACTCTTAATTTAATACAACAGTAATATTTATAACTGTATGTTTAATGTATGACCCCCATGCTGAAAAAATATATGTTTAAGTTGCCATGAGAAGCATCAGTCAGAGTCTCAATACAAAAAATATGAAACACTCACATTAGAATAATTACAGAAGTTTTTGGTGTGTGTGTGTGATTTTTTTTATTAAGGTATTATTAATATGCACTCTTATGAAGGTTTCACATTAAGAAACAATGTGGTTCCTACATTTACCCATATTATCAAGTCCCCACCCATACCCCAATGCAGTCACTGTCCATCAGTGTAGTAAGATGACACAGACTCACTGTTTGCCTTCTCTATGCTACACTGTTTTCCCCGTGATCCCCCACACCATGTGTACTAAACAAAATACCCCTCAATCCCCTTCTCCCTCCCTCCCCAACCCTCCCCTTTGGTAACCACTAGTTCCTTCTTGGAGTCTCTGAGTCTGCTGCTATTTTGCTCCTTCAGTTTTGCTTCGTTGTTATACTCCACAAATGAGGGAAATCATTTGGCCCTTGTTTTTCTCCACCTGGCTTATTTCACTGAGCATAATATCTTCCGACTCCATCCATGTTGTTGCAAATGGTAGGATTTGTTTCTTTCTTATGACTGAATAGTATTCCATTGTGTATATGTACCACCTCTTCTTTATCCATTCATCTACTGATGGACACTTAGGTTGTTTCCATATCTTGGCTATTGTAAAAAGTGCTGCAATAAACATAGGGGTGCATATGTCTTTTTTAATCTGAGAAGTTGTATTCTTTGGGTAAATTCCAAGGAGTGGAATTCCTGGGTCAAATGGTATTTCTATTTTTAGTTTTTTGAGGAACCTCCATATTGCTTTCCACAATGGATGAACTAGCTTACATTCCCACCAGCAGTGTAGGAGGGTTCCCCTTTCTCCACATCCCCACCAGCATTTGTTGTTCTTAGTCTTTTGGATGTTGGCCATCCTCACTGGTGTGAGGTGATATCTCATTGTGGTTTTAATTTGCATTTCCATGATGATTAGTGATGTGGAGCATCTTCTCATGTGTCTGTTGGCCATCTGAATTTCTTCTTTGGAGAACTATGTCTTCATATTCTCTGCCCATTTTTTAATTGGGTTACTTGCTTTTTGGGTGTTGACGTGAGTCAGTTCTTTATATATTTTCGATGTTAACCCCTTATAGGATATGTCATTTAAACATATATTCTCCCATACTGGAGGATGCCTTTTTGTTCTGTTGATGGTGTCCTTTGCTATACAGAAACTTTTTAGTTTGATGTAGTCCCATGAGTTCATTTTTGCTTTTGTTTCCCTTGCTCGAGGAGATGCGTTCAGGAAGAAGTTGCTCATGCTTATATTCAGGATATTTTTGCCTATGTTTTCTTCTAAGAGTTTTATGGTTTCATGACTTACATTCAGGTCCTCGATCCATTTTGAGTTTACTTTTCTGTATGGGGTTAAACGGTAATGAGGTTTCATTCTCTTGCATGTAGCTGTCCAGTTTTGCCAACACCAACTGTTGAAGAGGCTGTCATTTCACCATTGTATGTCCATGACTCCTTTATCATATACTATTTGACCATATATGGTTGGGTTTATATGAGGGCTCTATAGTCTGTTCCACTGAGCTTTGGGTCTTTTCTTGTGCCAGTACCAAATTGTCTTGATTACTGTGGCTTTGTAGTAGAGCTTGAAGTCAGGGAGCATAATTCCCCGTTTTATTCCTCCTTCTCAAGATTTCTTTGACTATTCAGGATCTTTTGTGGTTCCATATGAATTTTTTAATTATTTGTTCCAGTTCATTGAAGAAAGCTGTTGGTATTTTGATAGGGATTGTGTTGAATCTGTAGATTGCTTTAGGTAGTATAGCCATTTTGACAATATTTACTCTTCCTAGCCAAGAGCATGGGATGAATTTCCATTTGTTAGTGTCCTCTTTAATTTCTCTTAGGAGTGTCTTGTAGTTTTCAGGGTATAGGTCTTTCACTTCCTTGCTTAGATTTATTCCTAGGTATTTTATTCTTTTTGATGCAATTGTGAATGAAATTGTTTTTCTGATTTCTCTTTCTGTTAGTTGTTAGTGTATAGGAAAGCAACAGATTTCTGTGTGTTAATTTTGTATCCTGAAACTTTGCTGAATTCAGATATTAGTTCTACTAGTTTTGGAGTGGAGTCTTTAGGGTTTTTTATGTACAATATCATGTCATTTGCAAATAGTGACAATTTGACTTCTTCTTTAGCAATCTGGATGCCTTGTATGTCTTTGTTTTGTCTGATTGCCGTGGCTAGGACCTCCAGTACTATGTTGAATAACAGTGGAGAGAGTGAGCATCCCTGTCTTGTTCCCGATCTTAGGTGAAAAGCTTTCAGCTTCTCGCTGTTAAGTATGATGTTAGCTGTGGGTTTGTCATATATGGCCTTTATGATGTTGAGGTACTTGACCTCTATAACCATTTTTATCATGAATGGGTGTTGAATTTTGTCAAATGCTTTTTCAGCATCTATGGAGATGATCATGTGGTTTTTGTTCTTCTTTTTGTTGATGTGGTGGATGATGATGATAGATTTTTGAATGTTGTACCATCCTTGCATCCCTTAGATGAATCCCACTTGATCACCGTGTATGATCCTCTTGATGTATTTTTGAATTCAGTTTGTTAATAGTTTGTTGAGTATTTTTTCATCTACATTCATCATGGATATTTGTCTGTAATTTTCTTTTTTGGTGAGGTCTTTGCCCGGTTTTGGTATTAGAGTGATGCTGGCTTCATAGAATGAAAGTGTTCCCTCCTCTTCTATTTTTTGGAAAACTTTAAGAGAATGGGTGTTACTTCTTCTCTATAAGTCTGGTAGAATTCAGAGGTGAGTCCATCTGGTCGGGGGTTTTGTTCCTGGGTAATATTTTGATTTTCGATTCAATTTCATTGCCTGTGATTTGTCTGTTTAGTTTTACTGTTTCTTGCTTGTCAGTCTTGGAAGGTTGTATTTTTCTAAGAAGTTGTCCATTTCTTCTAGGTTTTCCAGGTTGTTAGCGTATAGATTCTCATAGTATTCTCTTATAATTCTTTGTATTTCAGTGGGGTCCGTCATGATTTTTCCTTTCTCATTTCTGATTCTGTTTATGTGTGTAGATTCTCTTTTTCTGTTAATGAGTCTGCTAGGGGTTTATCTATTTTGTTTATTTTTTCAAAGAACGAACTCTTGGTTTCATTGGTTTTTTCTATTGTTTTATTTTTCTCAATTTTATTTATTTCTTCTCTGATCTTTATTATGTCCCTCCTTCTGGTGACTTTGGGCCTCATTTGTTCTTCTTTTTCCAATTTCAGTAATTGTGTCTTTAGACTATTCATTTGGGATTGTTCTTCCTTCCTTAAATAGGCCTGGATTGCAATATACTCTCCTCTTAGAACTGCCTTTGCTGCGTCCCACAGTAGTTGTGGCTTTGTGTTGTTGTTATTAGTCTCCATATATTCTTTGATTTCTGTTTTGATTTGCTCATTTACCCATTGATTAATTAGGAGAGTTTTGGTAAGTGTCCATGTATTTGTGAGCCTTTTTGTTTTCTTTGTACAATTTATTTCTAGTTTTATACTTTTGTGATCTGAGAAGTCGGTTGGCAGAATTTCAATATTTTTGAATTTATTGAGGTTCTTTTTGTGGCCTAGTATGTGGTCTATTCTGGAAAATGTTCATGTGCACTTGAGAAGAATGTGTATCCTGTTGCTTTTAGGTGTAGAGTTCTGTAGATGTCTGTTAGGTCCATCTGCTCTAGGGTGTTGTTCAGTGCCTCTGTGTCTTTACTTATTTTCTGTCTGGTTGATCTGTCCTTTGGAGTGAGTGGTGTGCTGAAGTCTCCTAAAATGAATGCATTGCTTTCTATTTCCTCCTTTAATTCTGTTAGTATTTGTTTCACATATGCTGGTGCTCCTGTGTTAGATGCATATATATTTAAAATGGTTATATCCTCTTGTGGGACTGACCCCTTTATCATTATGTAAAGTCCTTCTTTATCTCTTGCTGCTTTCTTCATTTTGTAGTGTATTTTGTCTGATACAAGTGCTGAAACACCTGCTTTTTTCTCTTTGTTGTTTGCATGAAATATCTTTTTCCATCCCTTCACTTTTAGTCTGTGTATATCTTTGGATTTGAGGTGAATCTCTTGTAAGCAGCATATAGATGGGTCTTGCTTTTTTATCCATTCTATTAATCTGTGTCTTTTGATTGGTGCATTCAGTCCATTTACATTTAGCGTGATTATTGATAGGTATGTACTTATTGCCATTGCTGGCTTGAGATTCATGGTTACCAAAGCTTCATGGGTTGCTTCTTTACTATCTAACATTTTAACTTTCTTGTTAAGTTATTGTAAACACAGTCTGATGATTCTTTATTTCTCTCCCTTCTTTTTCTTCCTCCGCCATTCTTTATATACTAGGTGTTTTATTCTTTGCCTTTAGTTAGTATTAGAATGGTCTGCTTTCTTTGCTATGATTTTACTTTCTCTGGTGACTTCTTTTTAGCCTTAGGAGTGCTTCCATCTAGAGTAGTCCCTTTAAGATATCCTGTAGAGGTGGTTTATGGGAGGCAAATTCCCTTAGCTTTATCTTGTCTGGAAATTGTGTAATCCTTCTCTCAATTTAAATGATAATTATGCTGGGTACAATATTCTTGGTTCGAGGCCCTTCTGTTTCATTATGTTAAATATATCATGCCATTCTCTTCTGGCCTGTAAGGTTTCTGTTGAGAAGTCTGATGATAGTCTGATGGGTTTTCCTTTGTAGTTGATCTTTTTTTTCTTTCTAGCTGCCTTTAATATTCTGTCCTTATCTTTGATCTTTGCCATTTTAATTATTATGTGTCTTGGTCTTGTCTTCGTTGGGTCCCTTGTGTTGGGAGATCTGTAGGCTTCCATCGTCTGAGAGACTATTTCCTTCCCCAGCTTGGGGAAGTTTTCAGCAATTATTCCTTCAAAGACACTTTCTACCCCTTTTTCTCTCTCTTCTTCCTCTGGTACTCCTCTAAAGTGTATAATGTTCCATTTGGATTGGTCACATAGTTCTCTTAATATTCTTTCATTCCTAGATATCCTTTTATCTGTCTCTGCCTCAGCTTCTCGGTACTCCCGTTCTCTGATTTCTATTCCATTAATAGTCTCTTGCATCTCATCCAGTCTGCTGCTAAGCCTGTCGATCACTTGTCTCATTTCTGCATTGTCTTTCCTCACTTCCTCCCTTAGCTCTTGCATATTTCTCTGTACATCCATCAGTATGGTTATGACTTTTATTTTGAATTCTTTTTCAGGAAAATTGTTCATGTCCATCCCATCAGGCTCCTTCTCTGGGGTTGTCTGGCTAAGTTTTGTTTGTACCATATTCCTCTGTCTTTTCATGGCGATAGAAGTGGTCAGAAAAAGAAAAAAAACGAAAGAAAAGAAAAGAAAAGGAAGGAAAAAAACTGCCGCCTGGCGTAGATTCTGTGAGGATTCTGTAGGTGGTGCTGCTCCACTATTCTGCAGGCACAGCCTCTCTGCAATGCTCTTTGAGACTCTGGCTTGGGAGGCAATGAATGGGAGGTGGCTGCTTTTTCCCAGCCGCCATCCAAGGGGTCAGAAATTCCCCAAGTCTCCCAGCATGTTTGGCTGAGTGTGCTGGGATGATCCTCCTCCTTTGTTGGGCCCCTGTCTCTTTAATACCCCCTAAAAAAAATGCATGCTTTTCTTTTGTTCTGGGGAACCGGCTGAGAGGGCCCGCTTGCGTTCTCTGTCTCAGATCCTGCACCTCTGTCTCTCCAATCTCCCATACACCTCACGATGTGTGTCAATGCTCCCGGTGCAGATCACCAGGGCTGGTTATTTGGCAGGCCTGTGCTTCCACTCCATTCCTGCTCTTATTCCTCTATTCCCGCCAGTGCGCTTGGGTGGGGGAGTGCTCGGGTCCCGCTGGGTCGTAGCTCCATATCTTATCTGCTTCACAACGTGCTGAGTCCTCTCAGGTGTGGCTGCAGGCTGAGTGTTGTCCTGTATCTTCTGGTCTCTCTTTTAGGAATAGTTTTATTTGTTGTACTTTCATAAATATATACGGTTTTGGGAGGAGATTTCCTCCGCCCTGCTCATGCCACCATCTTCCTGGAAGTCTTCTCCTGTTCTAATATGTTGTGCAGTGCCTGTGTCTCTTTATTTTCTGTCTGGTTGATCTGTCCTTTGGAGTGAATGGAGTGTTGGAGAATCCTAGAATGAATGCATTGCATTGTATTTCTCCTTTTAATTCTCTTAGTATTTGTTTCACATATGTAGGTGCTCCTGTGTTGGGCACATAGATATTTATAATGGTTATCTTCATGTTGGACTGACCCTTTTACCATTATGTAATGTCCTTCTTTGTCTCTTGTGACTTTCTTTGTTTTGAAGTCTATTTTGTCTGATACAAGTACTTCAAATCCTGCTTTTTTCTCCCCATTAGTTGCATGAAATGTCTTTTTCCATCCCTTCACTTTTAGTCTGTGTATGTCTTTGGGTTTAAAGTGAGTCTCCTGTAGGCAGCATATAGATGGGTTTTGTTTTTTTATCCATTCAGTGACTCTATGTCTTTTGATTATTGCATTCAGTCCATTTACATTTACGGTGATTATGGATAGGTATGTACTTATTGCCATTGCAGGGTTTAGATTCGTGGTTACCAAAGGTTCAAGGGTTAACTTCCTTACTATCTAAGAGTCTAACTTAGCTCACTTAATATGCTATTACAAACGCAATCTAAAGGTTCTTTTTTTTTCTCCACCTTTTTCTTCCTCCCCCATTCTTTATATATTAGGTATCATATTCTGTACTCTTTGTCTGTCCTTTGATTGACTTTGGTGACAGTTAATTTAATTTTGCATTTGCTTAGTAATTAGGTGTTCTACTTTCTTTACTGTGGTTTTATTACCTCTGGTAACAGATATTAAACTGTAGGAACACTTCCATCTATAGCAGTCCCTCCAAAATACACTGTAGAGATGGTTTGTGGGAAGAAAATTCTCTCAGCTTTTGCTCATCTGGGAATTGTTTAATCCCTCTTTCAAATTTAAATGATAATCTTGCCAAAGTAATCTTGGTTCAAGGCCCATCTGCCTCATTGCATTAAATACATCATGCCACTCCCTTCTGGCCTATAAGGTTTCTGTTGAGAAGTCTGATGATAGCCTGATGGGCTTTCCTTTGTATGTGTTCTTATTTCTCTTTCTGGCTGCTTTTAATAGTCTGTCCTTATCCTTGATCTTTGCCATTTTTATTACTATATGTCTTGGTGTTGTCTTCCTTGGGTCCCTTGTGTTGGGACATATGTGCACTTCCATGGCCTGAGAGACTATCTCCTTCCCCAGGTTGGGGGAGTTCTCAGCAATCACCTCCTCAAAGACACTTTCTATCCCTTTTTCTCTCTTCTTCTTCTTCTGGTACCCCTATAATGCGAGTATTGTTCCGTTTGGATTGGTCACACAGTTCTCTCAATATTCTTTCATTCTTAGAGATTCTTTTTCTTTCTGTGCCTCAGCTTCTTTGTATTCCTCTTCTCTAGTTTCTATTTCATTTATCATCTCCTCCACCTTATCCAATCTGGTTTTAATACCATCCATTGTGCTCTTCAACGACTGGATCTCTGACCAGAGTTCATTCCTGAGTTCCTGAATGTCTTTCTGTACTTCCATGAGCATGTTAATGATTTTTAGTTTGAACTCCCTTTCAGGGAGAGTCATGAGGTCGATATTTAAATCTTTCTCTGGAGTTGTATTAATAATTTTACTCTGAACCACGTTCCTTTGGTGTTTCATATTTGCATATGGCGCCCTCTAGTGCCCAGAAGCTCTACTCTCTGGAGCTGCTCAGCCCCTGAAGAAATGTTGGGGGTCGCAGGGGAGTGGTATTGGTGCCTGAGGGGAGGAAAGAGCTTTTTCCTGCTTCCTAGCTGCTATGCCTGTCTCCACTTCCTGAACCAGTGGGCTGAGCACACAGGTATAAGCCTCTATGCTTTGCATTTGTAGTTGCTGTAGACAGATCTTCCCTCTGGCTGGGCTAACACCAGGGTAGGGCTTGCCAGTTTGCGAGCCAGGTGGGGCCGGCCAGGAGAAAGGAGCAGCAGGCTGCCTATTATGGAGGGGGTTCTTGGAGCTGTGTAGGCAGCCAGGGAGCTGGAGCACCTGAGGATCATGAAAGCTCCTACCTGCTGGGCAGAGTGCTCCCAGACAATTTTGTCTACCTGTCCTTTCTCCTGAGCAGTAAGCTCTGTGCAATCCTTGCCCCTGTAACAGCCCTCTTCTAAGGGCTTCTTTGTTAGGAAGTCTCTCAGACTGCCCACCTTTCTTTTGTCCCAGAGCAGCCGGATATGGATCCCTGCTTTCCACAAGCAGCTGGAATCTCAGTCTCTCCAGGAATTCTGCCTGTCTTAGCTTTCCAACCCCCTATTTATGATGGTATCATGCAAGCACCATGAAATGTAGGTTTTTGTTCCCAGAGCAGATCTCCAGAATTAGGTGTTCAGCAGTCCCAGGTCTCCACTCCCTCCCTGCTCCATTTCTCTTCCTCCCACCAGTGAGCTGGGGTGGGGGATGGGCTTGGGTCCTGCCGGGCCACAGCTTTAGTATGTTGCCCTGTTCTGTGAGGTCTGCTCTTGTCTCCAGGTGTATGCAGTCTGGCAGAGTCCTCTTTCCTGTTGCTCTTTCAGGAGTAGTTGTAGCAGTTATATTTTCATATTATATGTGGTTTTAGGAGGAAGCCTCTGTCTCACCTCTCAGGCTGCCATCTTTAATCCTCCCTTAGAGGAGATTTTATCTTAAAAGGGAGGCAGGGTTTAGGGGAACTATGAGGATAGGGCAGTAATAGAGCTGGTACTTCCCCTGAACCTCAAAAGACATGATTAAGTGCAGTTCCTCAAATTCAGGAAATAGTCGCCTTGAGAGAAGAGGAGCAGTGGGCTTTGAGAGGGGGACACAGTCTCGTCCGGGTGATTTCAAGGGTGGAGACAGTCTAATCACTCTCCTCCATACTCCCAAGCTCCTGCTGAGGGTCCCCATTTCCCAAACCCAATGCAAAGCCAGAGGTATCACTGTGTGCTCCATACACTTCAGCCCACCAGGATGCATGGGGTGGGTTGTGCATGTGGCATGCTAAACATACCGGGCACATGTCACACATTGGACTGAGTGCTTTGATTAAAGGGAGAGGCAACATCCAAAACAACATCCACTTTTTTCTTCATATACCTTAATTGTGGTAAAAAGTGTGGTAGAGTGTGTATGAAGAGATGTGTGCCTGTGAGAGCATGTATGAAAAGTACATGAATGAGTGTGTGTGTGTGAGAAAGACTGAGCAAGGGAGAGTGAGGTGGAAAATGTGTATTTGTGACAGTATATGCATGCACATGACGATGTACAAGTGGATGTAAGACTGTGTGTAAGGGGCAGGTATATATGTTCAAGGGTGTGTTTGTGAGAGGTGTGTAGGAGAGGATCTGGGTGTTTGCATGAGTGGGAGGCCATGGAGAGGCGGAGCAAGGAGGTAAGTGAGTGAAGCAATGTGTGTGCAGGGATTTATATATTTGTGTGTGCATGTGGGCACATAGTGTGTTTACATACATCCATACACATAGAAATAGAAACATTTCCTTCCAGGAAAACTAGAATAAAATATGCCAAAATTTTGTAATAGTGATCTCTAGTATTGGAATAATAGGTGAACTTTATTTTCTGTACATGTTTGTTATTTGTAGTAAGAAAAACAATGAACATTTCAGTCTGTTTTTTATATTCAAGAACACATGAGAAATATTGGACCTTCTTAGAAACATGTAAAAATAATACAAATCTTGACTAACTAGAAAAATATTTGAACACTAGAGTTCTATCAATATATAACCAGAGATATATAGGGCTTTGGTTAAATTCTAGAAGGAAATTTTATGTTTAAATTTCAGAACCATATAAATGTCTAATTTTTCATGTGATTTCATTAATTTTCATGTTCTAAGTTATCTCATCACTACTGATGTTTGCAATCCAAGGCCTTGATGGTTTTACACCAATGAACTGGTAACACTAATGTAATGCCCCAATCATATCACACTGGTTCAAGGAGCTAAGTTGCTTTAAGGTTTCCAAAGCCTCAAAGCTTATACATTAGACATTAACAGGGATAATCAATGATAGAGGGGCTTTGGTAGTTTTTATTTTTTCTTTAGTTTTGTGTTTTATTACAGGTGGGTTGTTTTTAAGTGATGAGTACATAGGGCATGTGTAATAAAGTTTCTGTCAAACTGATTTAAAAGCAGGCTGTTCTCCAAACGAGGTGAAAAATGCCCTGCATTTTTTCACATGATACTTGATTTTCTCTGTACTGCTTAATTTTACTAATGATAAAATACGAGGGTTTCCTTATTCCAAGATACACTTTTAAAAGAAGTTTGTGGCAGTCAATGGCTGAAGGGTTATTCTTTTTTTTTATAATTCATTTTGGTATCATTAATCTACAATTTCATGTGCAATATTATGGTTATTAAACTACCCCCTTCATCAGGTGCCCCCACCAACCCCATTACAGTCACTGTCCATCAGCATAATGAGATGCTATAGAATCACTACTTGTCTTCTCTGAGTTGTACAGCCCTCCCCGTGCCCCCTCAATATTACATCTGCTAATCATAATGCCCCTTTTTCACCCTTGTCCCTCCCTTCCCACCCGTCCTCCCCAGTCCCTTTCCCTTTGGTAACAATTAGTCCGTTCTTGGGTTCTGGAGTCTGCTGCTGTTTTGTTCCTTCAGTTTTTTTCTTTGTTCTTATGCTCCACATATGAGTGAAATCATTTGATACTTGTCTTTTTCGGCTTGGCTTATTTCACTGAGCATAATACCCTCTAGCTCCATCCATGTTGTTGCAAATGGTAGGATATTTTTTTCTTCTTACGGCTGAATAATATTCTATTGTGTATATGTACCACCTCTTCTTTATCCATTCATCTACTGATGGACACTTAGGTTGCTTCCATTTCTTGGCTATTGTAAATAGGGCTGCGATAAACATAGGGGAGCATCTGTCTTTTTCAAATTGGGCTGCTGAACTCTTACGGTAAATTCCTAGGAGTGGGATTCCTGGGTCAAATGGTATTTCTGTTTTAGTTTTTTGAGGAACCTCCATACTGCTTTCCACAATGGTTGAACTAATTTGCATTCCCACCAGCAGTGTAGGACGGTTCCTTTTCTCCACATCCTTGCCAACATTTGTTGTTGTTTGTGTTTTGGATGTTGGCCATACTCAATGGTGTGAGGTGATATCTCACTGTGGTTTTAACCTGCATTTCTCTTATGATTAGCGATGTGGAGCATCTTTTCATGTGCCTGTTGGCCATCTGAATTTCATTTTGGAGAAGTGTCTATTCATGTCCTCTGCCCATTTTTTAATTGGATTATTTGCTTTTTGTTTGTTAAGGTGCATGAGTTCTTTATATATTTTGGATGTCAACCCCTTATCGAATACGTCATTTATGAATATATTCTCCCATACTGTAGGATGTCTTTTTATTCTACTGATGGTGTCCTTTGCTGTATAAGAAGCTTTTCAGCTTGATATAGTCCCACTTGTTCATTTTTGCTTTTGTTTCCCTTGCCCGGGGAGATATGTTCATGAAGAAGTCGCTCATGTTTATGTTCAAGAGATTTTTGCCTATGTTTTTTTCTAAGAGTTTTATGGTTTCATGATTTACATTCAGGCCTTTGATCCATTTTGAGTTAACGTTTGTGTATGGGGTTAGACAGTAGTCCAGTTTCATTCTCTTACATGTAGCTGTCCAGTTTTTCCAACACCAGCTGCTAAAGAGACCATCATCTCCCCACTGTATATCAAAGGCTCCTTTATCAAATATTAATTGACTGTATATGTTTGGGTTAATGACTGGATTTTCTATTCTGTTCCACTGGTCTGTGGGTCTGTTTTTGTGCCAATACCAAATTGTCTTGATTACTGTGGCTTTGTAGTAGAGCTTGAAGTCAGGGAGCGTAATTCCCCGTTTTATTCCTCCTTCTCAGGATTGCTTTGGCTATTCGGGGTCTTTTTTGGTCCCATATGAATTTTAGAATTATTTATTCCAGTTCATTGAAGAAAACTGGTGGTAGTTAGATAGGGATTGTGTTGAATCTGAAGATTGCTTTAGGTAGTATAGCCATTTGACAATATTTATACTTCCTAGCCAAGAGCATGGGATGAATTTCAATTTGTTTGTTTCCTCTTTAAATTCTCTTAGGAGTGTCTTGTAGTTTTCAGAGTATAGGTCTTTCACTTCCTTCATTAGGTTTATTCCTAGGTATTTTATTCTTTTTGATGCAATTGTGAATGGAATTGTTTTTCTGATTTCTCTTTCTGTTAGTTCATTGTTAGTGTATAGGAAAGCAACAGATTTCTGTGTGTTAATTTTGTATCCTGCAACTTTGCTGAATTCAGATATTAGTTCTAGGAGTTTTGGAGTGGACTCATTACGGTTTTTTATGTACTATATACCATATCATCTGCAAATAGCGACAATTTGACTTCTTCTTTACCAATCTGGATACCTTGTATGTCATTGTTTTGTCTGATTGCCATGGCGAGGACCTCCAGTACTATGTTGAATAACAGTGGAGAGAGTGGGCATCCCTGTCTTGCTACCGATCTTAGATGAAAAGCTTTCAGCTTCTCGCTGTTAAGTATGATGTTAGCTGTGGGTTTGTCATATATGCCCTTTATGATGTTGAGGGATTGGCCCTCTATACCCATTTTGTTGAGAGTTTAATCATGAATGCATGCTGAATTTTGTCAAATGCTTTTTCAGCATCTATGGAGATGATCATGTGGTTTTTGTTCTTCTTTTTTTGATGTGGTGGATGATGTTGATGGATTTTCGAATGTTGTACCATCCTTGCATCCGTGGGATGAGTCCCACTTGATCATGGTGTATGATCCTCTTGATGTATTTTTGAATTCGGTTTGGTAATATATTGTTGAGTATATTTCCATCTATGTTCATCACGGATATTGGTCGGTAATTTTTTTTTCTGATGAGGTCTTTGCCTGGTTTTGGTATTAGAGTGATGCTGGCTTCATAGAATGAGTTTGGAAGTGTTCCCTCCTCTTCTATGTTTTGAAAAACTTTAAGAGAATGGGTGTTATTTCTTCTCTACATGTCTGGTAGAATTCAGAGGTGAATCCATCTGGTCCGGGGGCTTTCTTCTTGGGTAGTTTATTGATTACCCATTCAATTGTGTTGCTGGTTATTGGTCTGTTTAGTTTTTCTGTTTCTTGCTTGGTCAATCTTGGAAGGTTGTATTTTTCTAAGAAGTTGTCCATTTCTTCTAGGTTTTCCAGCTTGTTAGCATATAGATTCTCATAATATTCTCTTATGGTATTTCTGTAGGGTCCGTCATGATTTTTCCTTTCTCATTTCTGATTCTGTTTATGTGTGTAGATTTTCTTTTTCTGTTAATGAGTCTGGCTAGGAGTTTATCTATTTTGTTTATTTTTTCAAAGAACCAGCTCTTGGTTTCATTGATTTTTTCTATTCTTTTATTTTTCTTAATTTTATTTATTTCTTCTCTGATCTTTATTATATCCCTCATTCTGGTGACCTTGGGCCTCATTTGTTCTTCTTTTTCCAATTTCAGTAATTGTGTCTTTAGACTATTCATTTGGGAATGTTCTTCTTTCTTTAAATAGGCCTTGATTGCAATATACTCTCCTCTTAGAACTGCCTTTGCTGCATCCCACAGTAGTTGTGGCTTTGTGTTGTTGTTTTTAGTCTCCATGTAATCTTTGATTTCTGTTTTGATTTGGTCATTTACCCATTGATTAATTAGGAGAGTGTTGTTAAGTCTCCATGTATTTGTGAGCCTTTTTGTTTTCTTTGTACAATTTATTTCTAGTTTTATACCTTTGTGATCTGAGAAGTCGGTTGGCAGAATTTCAATATTTTTGAATTTATTGAGGTTCTTTTTGTGGCCTTGTATGTGGTCTATTCTGGAAAATGTTCATGTGCACTTGAGAGGAATGTGTATCCTGTTGCTTTTGGGTGTAGAGTTGTGTAGATGTCTGTTTGGTCCATCTGCTCTAGGGTGTTGTTCAGTGGCTCTGTGTCTTTTCTTATTTTCTGTCTGGTTGTTCTATCCTTTGGAGTGAGTGGTGTGTTGAAATCTCCTAAAATGAATGCATTGCTTTCTATTTCCTCCTTTAATTCTGTTAGTATTTGTTTCACATATGCTGGCACTCCTGTGTTAGATGCATATGTATTTAAAATGGTTATATCGTCTTGTGGGACTGACCCCTTTATCATTATGTCATGTCCTTCTTTATCTCTTGCTACTTTCTTCGTTTTGTAGTCTATTTTGTCTGATACAAGTACTGCAACACCTGCTTTTTTCTCCTTGTTGTTTGCATGAAATATCTTTTTCCATCCCTTCACCTTTAGTCTGTGTATATCTTTGGGTTTGAGGTGAATCTCTTGTAAGCAGCATATAGATGGGTCTTGCTTTTTTATCCATTCTATTAATCTGTGTCTTTTGATTGGTGCATTCAGTCCATTTACATTTAGGATGATTATCTATAGATATGTACTTATTGCCATTGCTGGCTTTAGATTCGTGGTTACCAAAGGTTCAAAGGTTGCTTCCTTACTATCTAACAATCTAACTTAATTTTCTTGTTAAGTTATTGTAAACACAGTCTGATGTTTCTTTATTTCTCTCCCTTCTTATTCTTCCTCCTCCATTCTTTATATACTAGGTGTTTTATTCTTTGCCTTTAGTTAGTATTAGAATGGTCTGCTTTCTTTGCTATGATTTTACTTTCTCTGGTGACTTCTTTTTAGCCTTAGGAGTGCTTCCATCTAGAGTAGTCCCTTTAAGATATCTTGTAGAGGTGGTTTATGAGAGGCAAACTCTCTCAACTTTCGCTTGTCTGGAAATTGTTTAATCCCTCCGTCATATTTAAATGATAATCGTGCTGGATACAATATTCTTGGTTCGAGGCCCTACTGTTTCCTTACGTTCAGTATATCATGCCATTCTCTTCTGGCCTGTAAGGTTTCTGTTAAGAAGTCTGATGATAGTCTGATGGGTTTTCTTTTGTAGGTGATCTTTTTTTTCTCTCTCACTGCCTTTAATACTCTGTGTTTATCTTTGATCTTTGCCATTTTAGTTATGTGTCTTGGTGTTGTCTTTCTTGTGTCGCTTGTGTTGGGAGGTCTGTGGGCTTCTGTGGAGTGCGAGACTATTTCCTTCCCCAGCATGGGGAAGTTTTCAGCAATTATTTCTTCAAAGGCACTTTCTGTCCCTTTTTCTCTCTCTTCTTCCTCTGCTTCTCCTGTAATGCGAATATTGTTCAGTTTGGATTGGTCACAGAGTTCTCTTAATATTCTTTCATTCCTAGAGATCCTTTTATCTCTCTCTGCCTCAGCTTCTCTGTAATGCTGTTCTGATTTCTGTTCCATTAATAGTCTCCTGCATCTCATACAGTCTGCTGCTAAGCCCATTAATGGCTTGTCTCATTTCTGCATTGTCTTTTCTCACTCCGTCCCTTCCTCCCTCAGCTCTGGCATATTTCTCTGTAGATCCATCAGTATGGTTATGAGTTTTGTTCTGAATTCTTTTTCAAGAAGGTTGTGCATTTACATCCCTTCAGGTTCCCTCTCTGGTGTTGTCTTGGTCTGGCTAAGTTTTGTTTGTACCATATTCCTCTGTCTTTTCATGACGATAGAAGTGGTCGCTGGTAGGTGCCACTTATGTCAGCTGGGCTCTTGAAGACTTTTAAAGAGAAAAAAAAGAAAGAAAAGAGAAAAAAAGAAAGGAAGAAAACAGAAAAAACAAAATAAAACAAGACGCCTGCTGGGAGTAGATTCTGTGGGGATGCTGTAGGTGGTGCTGTTGCTCCACTATTCCGCAGCCACAATGCGCCGCTCCGCATGACCCTTTGTAGCTCTGGCCGTGGTGGGAATGAATGGAAGCTGTTAATCTCTGTGGAAAGTCTCAGTACCGCTACTTTTTCCCTGTCACCAGCCAAGGGGTCCGAAATTTCCCAGGACTCCCAACCTGCTGGGCTGAGTGTGCTGGGACGATCCTGCTCCTCCGTTGGGCTCCTGTCTCTTTAAGACCGCTAAAAGAAGCACACGCTTTTCTTTTGTCCTGGGGACAGCACTCCCTCCCCGCTCTCAGTCCTCTCCTCCCGCCGGTGCGCTGGGGTGGTGGGTTGCTCGGGTCTCACCGGGTCACAGCTCTGTATCTTACCTGCCTCTCGGGGTGCCAAGTCCTCTCAGGTGTAGATGCAGGTTGGGTGCTGTCCTGAATCTTCTGGTCTCTTTTTTAGGAATAGTTGTATTTGTTGTATTTTTATAAATATATATCGTTTTGGGAGGAGATTTCCGCCACCCTGCTCCCGCCACCATCTTCCTGGGAGTCCCCTGAAGTGTTATTCTATTTTTAATTTATTTCAAGCTTGTCTGTTTTCTCCAGGTGAGTACTGACCTGAACTCAGGGCTCTGCAGCCCAATTTATTTTGTATTGCTACCTGTGGGCCCCATGGCATGTGCATAATGTGAATTTTTTGCTTGGAGTCCTGCACAACTCGGTTATTTTTATGTAGATAACAATAGATAGAGGGATTCTGTGAATTATATCTTTCCTTTGCACTTAGAAAGCAACCTTAGCAATTAAAAGGTAAACAGGGCTAACAATTATAAATGCTACTACGTTTCGCTGAACTCAGGAGGAGCATGCTTGCAGAACCTTACTCTCTGAGCCATGAGGGACTCAAACCAAACGGAGGAATGCTTTTTACTGTCTGGTTAGTGCTTCTCCACTTGTCTCAGTAGCACATCTATCAAAATATTCACTTCAAACAGCGTTACTGGGAAACTGATAGTAAAATGTTGACAGAAACAATCGTGAAACTAGCAATGACCCTCTACTGGAACAAAGGAAAGAAGAACCCGGCTTTACTCTGCTACATCAAACTGCTGCTGGGGTGCAGTGAACATTTTATTATCCCACTTGAACTTGAGCTCTTCTGAGAGATCGCTCCTGCCAATCTTGCGGAGGTGACGAGCCAGAAGGCGAAGTTTATCGGTGGAATTTGGAAGCGATTTTTTCCAGAAGCAAAGCAGTTTGTGAATCTGTTCTGTGAGGTCGTCAGGGTTCTGCAGTCTGATGAGCTGAATGGTGCCACGGCGAACAGGGAGGGAAGAGGAGAGGCGAACAGCGCTTTCTTCTGAGAGTTCCTCTGCCAGCCAGCAGAGCAAGTTGTCCCACCGGGCTTCTGGAAGTACACGGAACCACAGTTAGGGCTCTTTCCTGGGGCGCGTGCTCATCTAGCCCTCCACACCTGCTCACAGGAAGTCTAGATGCTCTCTGGTTGGGCCTCTGAGCAGTAGAAAAATTGGGGACCACCTAGGTAAGCAGTTGGCAGCCTCTGAATCCTGCCATTTCTGGGGTCTTCTGAGGGAACCACCTACTGCGGAGGGTTAGAAATGCCTCTTAAATTTTAACTTCCCTGAAGGCTTGTCAAAATGGTTTTTAGGCCCCTCCCCAGGATGTTTAACATTAAGTAAGACTAGGGTGGGAGCAAAAGTTGGCATTCATAACAAGCTCTCAGATGATGCTAATGCTAGGGTCCCCAACCATATTTTGAGTTGCACTATGTTAAGGATATTTTAGGTTCAAAATACTTCCCTTGATTAGTTCTAATCTGATGTGTAAGTCATGCCAGGAGCTAGGCAGTCCTCAACCACACCCTCAGCTACAGGCAGGCATCAACTCACCAAGGTCCACTGCCTAAAGAGCAGTTCTGTGGAAGACACCAACACTTCTCCTGGCCTCTGGACAGTTAGAACCACAAACCTCTCCTCTGAATATATCCTGTATGCTCAGCATACCCTTACCCTGTGACTCCTGTCACCACCTAAACTCATGATTTCATTTTTCTATTGTTGTTTGGTTGTTTCTGTTTTCCTTGTGTAACTCAGATCCGTCGCTCAGCCTGCCATCTCCCTCCAAACACCAACCCTAGCCTGGATCATTGGACTTTGTCGCACCCTCCTGCCAACCCCTGCACCAGTTTTCCTTGTCTGGTGTGAGGAAAGAATTCTATGTCTCCCATGTTTTACTCAACTGTGCCTTCCATCTACCCACTCATGTAAATTGCACATGATTTCACACTATGAATCATGCCACTTTTCTGTGAAAGCTACTCAGGAAATAGAGTCAATGCAGCCTTACTCTCCATTTTCACTTTGAGACCAACATTTGGCTTCCCCCATCAAGCAATACATTCATTATAATATCCAGGCCACATGGGTAGGCCTTCAGCCCCCATCCACATCATCTATCTCCTGACATTGGCTGGCAGTGTCAGCAGCAATGTTGTTGATAAGCGACCACCCTTCTGACCACGTCAGCCTTTAATGTGGTCATTGTCAGGAGCAGCACTGTGACTCCATATTGGAAACTGGCTTTCCTGGCCAGTCCTCATGCTTCTTCCACCTCCATGGCATCAGCTTCTCAGTATTTCTGGTAACCACCACCTGCAAACTTGTACAGCTTCCATTCCTTTGCTCCTGCCAAATGTGCTTCTTGGCTCCAACACTAACACAGCAATTCCTTTGATGCCCCGTCATTCAGTCATCTCTACTGGGTCCCACAGACTCTGTGTGTATTCTGCTTCTAATGATCAGCTGCGTACACCAGTGATGGTCATGCATCTACCTTAAACCTGCTGTCCTCTTTATCTTTATTGTTTTCAAATTGTCAATTATCAATCCTGCTTTATTCAGCCTGCACTCAATTACTGGGGAGTCCTGAGTTATGAAACTATGCTGAATGTGATCATTAAACCTATGCTTTGTACATCGTTTAAGCTTTTAGCAGCTTACACATCCAATAAAAAATATTTTCCCTGTATTCAATTTAAAGTTTTCCAGAGCAAGGACCCAAAACTTTCCTACATAAGCCCCAATCTCACTCTCACTCTGTTTCACTTGGGTAATGTCTGTTTCTCCTCCCTTCCCCAAACCCATTTGACCTGAGTTCTCATCACTTTGTTTTCACTTCCAAATTACTTCCTTACAAAATCTGCCTCCTCAGGCTTTGCTGGAATCCATCCCCCACAGTGTTTTCCATCAAGTAATTCCCCTTCACACCTGTTCCTTTACACCTCCTCACCACAAGCTCCCCTCCCCTTACCCTCGCTGTGCTTCTCCTACTGTTTCGAACTACTGGGCTCTCTCCCCTTCCCTTTACCATAAAATTTCTTCATGCCTAATGTAACTTAATGCTTCAAGTTCACTGTCAACTCAGGGGTTATATCCCTTCTTTTAAAACTCTCTGGAAGCTCTTCTTTTCAATCATCCTAGAGCTCTTCTATTACTACTTACAGCAACTGATTGTTAGCTTGCATCTTCTCTGAGTTCCACAGAACATTTCCTCCTTCCCTTGGGTTTCGTGGCCAGCCCTGTTTGTCCTCCACCCTCCCTCTCCCCATGGCTGACATACTGCTGAGCTACTACTTCTAATCTCAGGCCTCTTCTATTTCTGTCCTCTCCCCTTACTGAATTCATCAACTCTTACTGACTTAACCATCTCCTCTTTGTAAAATATCCCAAATCTGTATTTCCAATTTTGGCTCTGTTTTTCTAAATCCTGGCAGACCATTTGCAATATTCATTTCCTAATTATCTTTACCAATATATACCACAGCCAATTCAAATGCCATATTTCTAAAGTCAAAATCAACTTTGGCCTTTCTTTCCCTGCACCTGATCCTTCACTATATTCACTTTCTTAGTAAATGTGACCACTTGCTGAATAAGCTTAAGACATGTAATGTTATTTATATTTCTTAAAGCCTATGTCTTCTCCCCTGCACCCAAGTCCTGTTGATCTTCACTCTAAACATATCTCAGATATTTTCCCTGCGTGCCAGCCTCACCGACAATCTTAACCCTGTCCTACCACTCTTTTCTGGAGTACGGCTGGAATGAGGATTCTAACTCATATTCCTGCCATCAGTTTTGACCCACTTTAGTCTTCCACCCAACTAACAACAAGCATTTTTCAAAGTCTAATCTGATTTTATCTGCCCCTTGTTAATAAATCTCTTGTAGGCTCCTTCCATTGTCTGAACTTCTTAATACGGCGTTTACAACTTTTCCTAGTTTTGTCTGCTCTGTTCTCACCCACCATCATCCTTCCTGCAGCGTCTCAGATGGCACTGGTCCTGAGAGACCACGTCATGTGGCAACCTAGGACATCCTCACGCACATAGGGAAGGTCACCACCCTCTGTGCTCTCCAGTGGTTTGTTGACAAGGGTGTAAGAATGCTTGTGTTTGACCATCAAATTTTTCAAAAGTTAGTAAGATTAAACTTGCCAGGTTTTCACCTGCTGCTGTTCCTGTCATTGTTTTGGGGTTTGATTTTTGTTCTTCTTTGGTTTTGGAGGATTTTGGTTTTGTTTTTTGGGGGGTTGGGTTTGGTTTGCCTCGTCATCTGCTCTCTGTCTTTGAAAACCGTTTTAGTGCCTCTGAGAGGATGTATAACACTAAGGTTTGTTCCCATCCTCCTCACTTTTAATGTTATTCAGTAAAATCTGCACATTTTCTGTAAAAATCCATAAAGGCCACCCATGAATGCTATGCTGTCGGTGGTGGGTCTGATACAGTAGTCAAAACACACTCAGACCAGTAAATGTGAAGACAACAAATTATTGTTTTAGTAAATATTAACATCACAAAATGAATTGTTTTAAAGGCTGAAATAGAACACAAATACCAAATTCTATGCTGACATCTTCATCATTGTTTTATGTAACTGAATTGTGCACAACCACAATCAGATATTAAATGTTTCCTTTTTGTGATTCCAGTACACCTCCACTTAAAATCAATTGTCCTCAAATATAGAATTGAAGTGCCCTCAAATATAGAATTTAAAATTCACAATTTAATAATTAACATTTTAGAAAAAACTGTAGTTGTCTACTTACCAAACTAAGCACTTACTAGTTAATTAGTAACATAATAGTAGGGTTCATATTTCTCATATATTTTAGCAATTTTACCTACATCTATACTCGAGAATGTTTTAGTTTATACATGCATGTCCTCCAAAGAAAAACTCATCTATTAGGCTGATAAATCTAATGATTGTTTAATTGCAAAGTCAATGTCTCTATTCTTTCTTACAAAAAGATTCATATATATATATACATATATATATATATATATATATATATGTATATATATAAAATGTAAGAGGAAAAATAGCATCACCGTAATAAGAATAGAACAAATATTCCTTACCTAGAGGATCTGTAGAGATTCTTTTGGTACTCTGTGGATGATTGATTAATTTTTCATGCTGTTGGAGGGAAGGGATACAGAATAAGCAGAAGAAATCATTAATTTGTCAGCAAGCTACAAATAAAAATCAATCGGAACCTCACCCCTATTTGAAAGATATACCAAACTGCTTGCCTTGCAGAATTAGATTGTTTGTTCATGCAATGCTCAGCAATTGCTTTCCTAAGATATGGCAAAATATATTAACCCAAATGTTTCAGCAAACTTAAATTTATAATACCTATTTAATATCCATTTAAATATTACAGCAGCCACATTAACTCAGAATAAACATTTTCCAACTAAAATTTAAAACTGTTAAAACTAACAAACATGGTTTTACCCTATGCAACAAATACAGTATTTTGTAAAATCCCTTGTGAGACAGGCCTTTCCTCAATACTCAGCGCAGGGTCTGGTACCTAGTGGTCCTCAAGCAATAGGTTTGGTGTTCAATCCTCAAGCAATAGCTTGAATCAATGTGCATAAATGCTAAAAAACAATCATGTCTTTGAGCAGATATTATTCTAAAGCCAATTTTTTGTCAAGAAGTAATCAAATATATAATCACTACTTTTCTACACTGTCTGCAGAATAGTTTGTTCCCAGTTAATATGGGATCATTGAAACAGCATAGGAGATAAAGTAAAAGCATCTGGCTTTGGAAATCTATTCAGTGCTCTGGACAACTTACTTACCTTCTCAGTCTCAGCTCTGAAATGTGATTTATTTTTTTAAAAATCACAAAAATTTGTATCCAAACATTCATAGTAGCTTTATTTGTTACAGCTCCAAACTGGAAACAATTAAAGTTTTCTGCAGTAGGTGAATGGTTAAAAAAAATGGTGCATCCACACTGTGGGATACTATTCAGAATAAAAGGACAAATCATCAATACATGCAACAACTTGCAAGGACCTCAGGGGAGTATGCCGATTGAAAAATTCCAGTCCCAAAAGGTCACATATTCTATGACTCCATTTATATCACATTCTTGAAATTACAGATTGTAAAGATATGAGACATATTAGAGATTGCCAGAGGTTAGAGATGGTAAGGCATGATCATAAAGTAGCACAGAGAAATCTGTTTGTCGTAGAATAGCTCTGTATCTTGTATGTAGTGGTTACACAAATCTACACTACTGATATAATGACATAGAGCTATATATATACACATTGTATCAATGTCAACTTCCTGGTTTTGATATTGTACTAGTTATGTAAGATGTAACCACTGAGGGATACTGGGTGAAGAATACACAGAACCTCTCTGTACTCTATTTTGCAATTTCCTGTGAATCTATAACTATTTCAAAATAAAATATTTTCAAAAAAGCCTATTTCACAGCAACGACACACAGTTGTTAAGTGTTCAGTGCTAATGTGCAGCACACCTGTTGGTAATGAGCATTCAATACAAGTTGATTAAATCTGAACATATTTTGTAGTTATTCTTGCCATAGACATTACATAAACATGTATATAAAGTTTATGAAGTTTTAATGGAAGGAGATGAAAAAAAACATAAGATTACATATATGAATACTGTACATTGCAAAATACATATTAATAAATACATATAAATATAATAATACTGTACATTGCAATAGAATTTTTGAGACATCAACTATGTGCTTAAACCTCTCAAATACTGAGACAGAAATACCAATTTAAATAGTGCAGCAGATTCTATCATTTCCATCAAAGGGCATATGCCCTGGATTGAGGCTGGGTCAAGAAATACACACTGATTTTTTTCTTTTCTCTGTATAAATAATTATCCCCCTCAGTCATTCGTTCTTCAGAGGTATCTCAGAACATCTCAGTGCTATGAATGATACTAGTGTTTAAATACGTGTATTTTTATTTTATGTATTTATATATGTATTTTTCGCATACACAAAAATCCAAGCCAAGTCCTTTATCTGGCACACCGCCATACAAGTGGTGGATCAAAGCAGCACAGGAAATCCCTGGCTCTTCCAGGCATCCAGGCACTATGCTAGTCTCTCACATGGACCCTTCATCAAGGATTTTCAGTGCCCTCTTCCCTCTCCTTTCCTTCCCTTTCCCTACTTTTTTTCTATGACTTCTGTTTGTGTACTGTTTTTGCTTTGCACATTACTTTTCAAATCTTACTGGTGCTTGGGTCAGCTCCAAGCCAACAGGGAAGCCTCTGCTTGTCCTATCTAGTGTCTCCTCCCACTGGCTCCCAGTGTCCGTGTGGGTCCCGGATTCCTTCCGTGGCGGGACTGGTTCTAATTGTGCGCTACTTTCCTCTCTTCTCTGCTGCATCTTCTCAGGTTCTACTATTTGCTAAAGGAAGGTTTATTATTATTGCAAGGCAACTTGCGTTTATATTAATATTGGATATTTAATTTTGCTGAATACAGTTTCTTAACTGCCACTATCAACATGTCATTGCTTAGGACTGTTGGAACTGTTGATGGAAGAATCTAAACCTGGCTCTCAAGCTCTCTCTAATACATATCTACCTTGTAAAAGGATGTAGTGGGTCTTATGTCCTTTTGCTGTAAGGCTCTCAAGGGCATTAGTATAGAAATATAAATCATGCATATATGTACAGATGTGTCTTCTTCACACTGCCAAGCACAATGCAGGCCTCACTGACTTGGTAGTGGTTCAGAATGCCGGAACCAAAGACAGCCAGTCACACTGGAAAGGTGCACTCTGTCTTGAGTTTTAGGGGCCACTTCTTCAACTGCCTACTATTCTTTCAATGCTGCCTAAATACAATCCTGTTATTGAATTCTTACAACTAAGCAAACCATTTTTCACTTGAGGTCTTTTGTGTGCTAGTTTGATCTTTTTTTGTGTAGTCCAAAAACTGGACTTGGGCATTATTATTGGTCCATTATTTTACTCAATATTATTTCCCATAGCACCTGTTGCATCTTTTCACCACTCCAAGAATCAGCCATCATCAGCCATGGCTCTACTTGTTAGACTGTAATCTCTTTGAGGATTAATAAGGTATCTTGTTCCTATATTCTTCACAGTGCTGGACACACCATTGTCAACTCATAGTGGTAAAAACTGTTTAACTATGTGATGATATCTTTTCTTGACTTGAATGATCTTCAAATCCTACCATATTTTCAAGGCATTGATTAAATTACACCTCTTAACTGCTCTAGTCCCTGGTTTCTTTCTTGGAAACATGTTACTATCACTCAATTTATGTTTTAATATTGTCTTGAATTATTGTTAATACCAACCATTTATGCCAGTTTTCTCATCCCAGTTAGGCATTTAGTACTTTATTGTATCTTTTTCCTTGAAGGAAACAAATATTTTACCAAAAACATGGTAATTTATTTTCCCTCATGGCAGGGTTTTGACCTCAAATATTTGTCAGGTGTGCTACTCAAATGAATTTATAGCTGAACAACTCATGGAACCTTGAAGATACCTATCATCTGTCCAGGTTAGGAGCCAAAGTAGACATCCTTTCATTTTATAAAAGTCTCAAGGTCCTTTATAGACATTTCTTTCATTTTATGCCCAGAATCATCTGAAATGCATCAAGATATTACATCAGCTTGTACATATCAAGATCCCATCTCCTCTTCTAGATTCCATGTCAAATAAAGCTGTTAGGTTGTCCAAATAAACTGACTAAACAGGTTATATCAGATGGTGTGCCATATAAAATTTAAATTTTGAACAAAATATATCCCTCCTCCTTTAGCCTCACATAGAAATTAAGTCCCAAGATACAGATAGCACCATTTTCCACCCCTTTCTCTGCTTCATCAATCTGAGCCAGATTAGCCCCATTCTTATTCCCAGTTGAAGTCTTGTTCCTTCTTCATTTTTTTTTTAGCAGCAGGTGCATGGAGTCATCTTCTAGAGGAAATGCAGCTCCTTCAGCATCTCTAGATGCCAAGAACTTCAACTCTGAGTCTCCAGTGTCACACACACACCCAAAGTTCCAGGGAGGTCTTTGGTCACATAAGAAAGAGCAAAGGACCTAAACATTTAGAAATAACCGAAGCCCAGGGACAAATGTGACTGTTGCAAAAGCTTAAAATCTAGGTCCTAATTCTCATATGTGACAGTATTTTCCAAAATACTTACTTCCCCAAAGAAAAGCATTTAACAGTCAAAATTTATATTGTGGTTATCAACCACAGACCATAGCAAAACCATAGTAAGCTTGGGCAGTGTGTAGACAAAGGAAAAAAAGGAGAGAAAACAAAAGGCTCTCTCTGGTTTCAACTTCTCCAGGATGTCAGCCAATCTTCATTAGTTGGCCAGGATTCACTGGCTATAAACTTCTCTCTCCTTCAGGATGATTTGCTTTTCTCTGTCCCCTGGATTAAGTTGACTAATATCTCTGCCATCTTTAGAATCTCCTTGGCCTCCTTCTGGGCCTTCTCACACCATTTGGTCTGTCTTCAACATTACTGTTTGGATTCTGAAGGTGATTTGAGAGCATTTTCCTCTAAGGCCTCCACCTGGGTTTTTATTTGAATGGCATATTGTCCTTCTTTCCACATGTTGCTCCTATTCCACATATAAGCTCTCCTGTGAGATATGCAATGTCCTCCCTCTTCTGATGGCTGGAAGCAGAAGCTGTTTGAAATCTTCCCCAGGCTACAGCACTTCCATTTCCTCTGGTTCTGCCAGCTCAAGGATGTCCAAGGCCTGCACTTTTCCCGCTGCTCCAGAACCACAGTGTTGATGTAGGCGGAGAAGCAACAAACAATAGGGAGACCCAGCCGTCAACCAGAGCTCTACATGTTGGTACACCTTTCAAGACAGGACCATGCTTCTGTTGAAAAAAATTTCTAGACCTAAGATGGAGCTGTCCCTGTAAACACTCTGCTTGATAAAAAAAAAACAATATATACAGTCAGTCAATTCCAAAAGCCAAGCCAAATCTGGGCTTTCTTGCATCAAACAAGGTTGACTGTGGGCTCTAGCCAGTCAGATACTTTTTTCTCTTCCTTGTTCTTTACTCATCCTGTAAAAAAGCATTTGCCTTCTGCCCCACTTTGTAGTTCCCTGAAAGGAGATTGTCTACTTCATGAAGTATTAAAGTTTGTTTGTATCACCTTAGTTGAATTCTTTAATCAGTTTTAATATCTTTTTATGGACATGATGCTTGTAGAATCTATTGTATCATTATTTGTTATCTCTTTTGTATAAGTGCTTATATTTGTTGCCATACCACGCCCTCACTAAATAAATGCATGACAGTCATGGGGCTGCGCCATGAACAATCATGAGGGTTGTTATCGTTTCAGCTGACCACTAGGGCTGCTCAGCAATATTTTTATGTATCCCTGAAAATTTCCTCCACCATTCTCTACAGAGGTATTTCAAATCTTTTAATATTCTTTGCAAGACCTCCACCTCACCCCTGACCACCAATCTCTCAGGAAGGAGTTTTATCCTCTACTCACTGAGAAAATGAAGCAGTAGTTCTCAAACCTTAGTGTTCTTGAATTGCATCTTGAGGAAAAGGCAAAAAAAGTAAGCTCATACTTTGATCCAATTGATCTCAGATAAGGTTACATTTACAATAAGCAAACTGGGTGATTCTGATACTGAAGCATGGTGGCTACACTTAGAAAAACACTCAAGTAGGACCTATATCAATGATTAACTTGCACTCCAAATGTATCCCAATGAATGAATGGAAGAATGAAAGAATCTTTATCTGAAAAGTGATGAAAATTTCCAATATCATATCAGGACCAAAGTAAAACTCTGATTGTTTCTTACACACCAAACACTATAGAGGTACAGTGATAATTATTTCTAATTCATAAATTATCTCTCAGGTGTCACTCAGATGACCTAGCTCTGGTGCCCACCTCCTCATGTGGAAACTCCAGCTTCTAGTAAAGTCCTTTACAAGTATTTCTGGCCATCCCATGGCCTGCTTTCTCTTCGTGAATATGCTGTTTCACCACACAATGCTCAGACAGGCAATCCATCCTTCTGTGGGCACAACAGTTTCCCTTCCTGTGTCCGTCATGTAATCTACCACGTGCACTACCACCCTGATGGTTTCTCCACATACTGTGCTTTTGCTCCAGAGGCACCATATAAGCCCAGTTGTTTGGTATCAGTGGTTCCACAGGGTTGTTTTGTTGCTGCCTCGCCACTGCTCTGCTGGATCCTGACCTGCCCCATATGGAGCTCATTGTCCCTTCTGCTTTTTTCCCAAGCAAAACAATTCTCCATTAGTGACTGCCCTAAGCTCTCATGATACATAAGCTGTATGGTAAATGTGATAGAATGAAGCTCTGTACCCCTTGTATTACATGACATTAGAGTAATAGTTACTGTGCCCTGATGTGTCACAGAACTCAGTGAAATAGGTCTTTTGTTTTTAAATTAAAATATTTCTCCTTAGGACACAGTCATGCCTCCAAGGGGATGAATTGAGAAATAGATGTCACTAATAGCTATAGTGCTCTATTCTAAATATTTGATGGCTTCTGATGCTTTAAGCATATATTGTATATTTAATGTACAATACTTAATATATACTAATGTATTTTTAGGCAAGCCCATCCTGACCCCACTGCAAATAGAATTCTGTCAAGTCGTGTCTCATATACCCAGTTATTCAACACAACAGTGAACATTTAGCGGTGAGGCTAATTTCTTGCCCAGAAAGTACCTCACCTTCCATGCAAATAGTGTTTTGGGCTGGTAAGCCCTCAGCATGCATTTATCAGGCAAGTCTGGAAGTCTTAGGATTGAGCCTGCTTCAGACTTATTTACAAATAGTTTCTTCTTGGATTTTATCTGTCCTTCCCAAAAATGCTGTGAGGAAAATGGCATAGCTCTCACTGTTTTCCTCTCTGATGAATGAGAATATAAAGCTCAAGAATGGTTAGGTCTCACTGCTGAGGCCCCAGAGGAAGGAAGTGAGGGTTGGAGCCCCGCTGTGATTAACTCCACATCTAATGCTCTCCTTCATAGGAGGCTGCTTGAGCATGTGGGCTCTTAGGTGTGACTGCGTTTAAACCCCAATCTGTCGATTGTTGGCTCCTGAGTCAATTCATGACTTGGTTTTCTAAACTTTAAAAACACTATCATTATCTTATCTACACCCTAGTTTAGTCTTGAATCTTACAAATGTTACTTTCAAAATCCATCACCTAGTATGTATGATTTTGGTCAAATTATCTCACCTCTCTAAACTTCAGTTTTCTCATTTGTAAAGCAGATGCAATAATTACTACCTCACAGGGTTATAGATACACTAAACTAGCACAAAGTTATATAATATACTTCAAGTTGTTCTAGTCATTACCAGAACAAGGTAAGTAGTTAAAAGTAGTGCTAATAATCATTATTTGGAGGTAATAATATTTATTTTTTAAGTTAGGGCTTCAGACAGACTTGGATTTCAAGATTAGTTCCATATTGCCTTGGAGAAATTACATCTGCAACTTGGGGATGACAATTCTTCAAACTATTGTTTTGGGTTTGAACTGAAATAATACAGTTACATTTAGCCCAATTCTTGGCATATATCCTGCTGGGTGTTCTCTGAGTTTCCTGGATCTGTGGTGTGGTGTTTGACATTAATTTGCAGAAATTCTTGCTCATTATTATTTCAAATACTTCTTCTGTTCCTTTCTCTCTTCTTCTCCTTCTGGAATTCCTATTTTACATACGCTTTGCAGTTGTTCCGCAGCTCTTGGATGTTCTGTTCTGTTTTTCTCCTTTTCCTCTTTGCTTTTCAATTTGGGGATTTGTGTGAAGAGATCCTCAAGCTCAGAAATTCTTTCTTCGGTCATGTCGATCTACTAATAAGCCCATCAAAGGCATTCTTCATTTCTGTTTTTTAAAAAACTCCTGATCTCATCATTCCAACATCCCTTCCATATCTAAGTCTGGTTCTGATGCTTACGCTGTTCCTTCAAATTATGTTTTTGCCTTTTAGTATGTCTTGTCATTTTTCCTTGATAGCCAAACATGATGAAATGGGTAAAAGGAACTGTTGTAAATAGGTTTTTAGTGATGCTGTGGTGAGATGTGGGGTAGGGGAAGTGTTCTATGATTAGGTCTCGGTCTTCTGTGAGCTTGTAGTTCTGGACTGTGAACTTCCCATGTGCTTTTCAGTTCCCCAACACCCAATTCTGTGGGAAAAGATGGTTAGAGGGTACTAGAGTTAGGTATTTCCCTTCCCCTAGGTCAGCAAGGCTCTGATAATTCCCCTGCAAGTTAGGCTGTAATTAGCTTCTCTTGAAGACAGATGTTGTTAAAAAGAAAAAAACTCTCTGGCCTATTTCAAAATGTTTCCTTTTTCCTCTCTCTGCTGGAAGTACAAGGGGATTTTTCTCAGCTATTCACTGTGAGACCTGGTTGAGCTCCTGGAGATAAAATTCATAAAAATATGTGAGTCCCCCTTGAGTGGGTCCCCTGACGTTTTCAGCTCTCAGACTTGTCCACAGTAAGCCTCCCCCAATTTGTCAATTACAGTTCTCGTTTCCTTACCCCGGCCTGTACCCTGGAGGAGGTTTCTGCTGGAGGATTCCTGCTCTGGTGAATTGTGATTCTCTGTATTCACCAGTCAGTTTCTTCAATTTAGGGGCAGAGACAAACCTCTGTGACCTCACTCCTCTGACAGATCTAAAAGGAGATGATTTTTTGGTTTCTTCAACTCTTTACTTAGTATTAGGATGAATAGCAACGTCCAACTTCTTACAAGCCTGCCTGAAAACTTGGAAGTCCACCTCAGTTCTTCACACCTGTATGTCCTCACTCAGCACTGATATAAGCTCTGATTTGATTTGTAGTTTGCTGGACTCCTAACTGCACACAAAGCTTTTATGCTAACATAAACCTTTTGTACCAGATTACTTCTTTGATCAATATTCTAATTTATTTATAATATAAAACCATTCAGAATTTTATAGGAGTCAGGCATTATAGAGACTGAGAATATACAGTATACTATTGTGATATAATAAATGAACTCCTGTAGCAAATGACAACTTTTACTTAATTGAAGAGGTTTCTATGACAAACTAGTACTTAATATTATATCTTTTTTTTTTATTAAGGTATCATTGGTATACAATCTTATGAAGGTTTCACATGAGCAACATTGTGGTAATTACATTCACCCATATTATCAAGTCCCCCCACACACATCCCTTGCAGTCACTGTCCATCAGCAGGCTAAGATGCTAAAGAGTCACTACTTGTCTTTTCTGCCTATACTGTCTTCCCCGTGACCCCCTACATTATGTGTGCTAATCATAATGCCCCTTAATCCCATTTTCCCTCCTTCCACACCCTCCCTCCCCAATCCCTTCCCTTTGGTAACCTCTAGTCCCTTCTTGGAGTTTGTGAGTCTGCTTCTGTTTTGTTCCTTCAGTTTTGCTTTGCTGTTACACTCCACAAATGAGTGAAATTATTTGGTACTTGTCTTTCTCTGCCTGGCTTATTTCACTGAGCATAATACCCTCTAGCTCCATCCATATTGTTGCAAATGGTAGGATTTATTTTCTTATGGCTAAATAAATATTCCATTGTGTATATGTACCATATCTTCTTTATCCATTCATCTACTGGTGGACACTTAGGTTGCTTTCATATCTTGGCTATTGTAAATAACCAAGATATGAAATAAACATAGGGGTGCATATATCTTTTTGAATCTGGGATCTTGTTTTCTTTGGGTAAATTCCTAGGAGTGGAATTCCTGGGTCAAATGGTATTTGTCTTTTTAGTTTCTTGGGGAACCTCCATATTGCTTTCCGCAATGGTTGAACTAATTTATATTCCCACCACAGTGTAGGAGGGTTCCCCTTTCTCTGCACTTAGTGATTGTATCTTACAGTCTTCTGGTAAAATCCTTGCTAACCATACACAGAAATATACTTTAAAAATATATTTTAAAAAATATATTTCCTTGAGCTATTATTATTCATACCACTTTCACTGCAAAATAAATGACCAGTTTATCAGAAAAATCTACAATAGATGTGTGAGGTTGGGAAGTGTGGAGGTTAAGACTGGGTGAATTGTTGCCACAAGATACTATAATAATTAACTGTGAAAATCTCTTTAGGCAGAAGTGCCTTAGAGTAAATGATAAGCAATAATACCACTAACATGGCAGTTGTTTTGTTGGTTGTATCACGCAACATTTACCTGTAATGCCATTATGTTTACCTGTAGCATCATGTTAGATGAAGCTTCAAGTGTCAGAAAGTCCTTAACATGTTACTTTACACAAAAACTGGTTCTGCAGTCAGGACCCCAAGAACTAGTAGGTACATCAAAATTAAAGAGGAATTCTACCACTTACTGTTTCTACATCTGCCAAACAGCAATAGTGTTCCTATGGGTGCCCCTGAAATGAGTGTGCACCTGCTACAATTTAAAATAGGATATTGCTATGGAGTTTAAAGATACCATTGTCTGTCCTTGTTTATACTTAGTACTTCAAAATATGTGTGAAATAGAAGGATTTATAACTTTTCTAACTTTCATTTTTTGTTACTTTTCATATTAGTTTTTATAGGTTATTGTGGTGAGCCCTGCAGGAATTTCAACCCATCATCTTTGCTGAATTCCCTGACTTGACCTAAGTTTGCCCTTTTAGGCTTTCGGTGGGGAGTTCTGCATAAAGGTGACCGCATTATGGTATCAAACAAATCAGCCCTAAAGCCAGCCCATAATGACAGTTGTTTCCACTGCACTGTGTTTTACTTTTGTTTTCATACATACGTTTCAAGAATGAGGTTAACTTGAACCCACCACCATCCTACGCTCCCTGAAAGTGCATTATTATAAGGAGGAGTCCAGGAAAAGACTGAAACATTCTGCTTCTTTCTAGGTCTTGTGAGAGACTAGAGGGTCATCAGAGGCTGAGCCCTGCTCAGCTTGAGACCACAGGGAAGGGCTATCATGTCCGATAACATGCAAATCACATCTTGCTATACGTAAGGCTATACTTAGAGGATTAGCATTAGTGACAGATGGATCTTTGGACAGTCAGCTGTGAATTGGAATATGAAAGGTGTAGAGGCCTCTTTGCCTACAAAATGAGATGCTAGTTCTGTCAAAACATGTGCAACAAAATAATTCAGTGGCTTTTATTGCATACCCACTATGTGCAAGGAACTGAACTAAGTAAGCTATTCCATTTTATTTCAACTAAAGGGCATTACCCAAGTTATTTCATTTCAATAAAATGACCTTTTATTTAAACCTGTAAATTAAAACCTGTATGTAAAGTGAAGGTTGTAAGGCAGGACTTTCACTCAGCCGCCCCAGTCTGTCTTGCTAATAGCTCACCATTTACACATGTCAACTTTAGTGCTCTAGACTTGTAGCCAGTATGAAATGGAGGGAAAGAGCTCAAATCCTAACCATACTACCTATTAAACTTGTGATCTGAAAGTATTCTCTTTGTGCCTCATTTTCCTCATTTACAAAATGGTACCTGCTTTATAGAGGGAAACACTGAGTTAATATCATGCAAATTAAACAAGGCATCTTATGCAATGAACGTTCAAAATAATAGATGTTATTACTTAATATGTTTTCTTTAAAAAGTTTTTAACCTACACAAGTATATTTTTAAAGGAACTCTTGTATTTTTATCATAAGTAGAAAAACAATTTCACTTGTATAAATACACAAAACCTTAAAAATACATACAATTAAAACAAAACAATATTAAATTCTTTTGCCAGCCAAAATCTCTGAGCCTGAGAATTTTTCTCTGCTTGTTAACAGGGTGCTTTTGTATATGAATACATGGGAACACAAACCTGAGATCCACTCAGAGAAACAGGGAAAAGATTAAATGAGAATTTTCACACCACATGAACCCATTTTATTTAAAGCTGGCATGTTATTGTTCTAAAAAAAAGCACTTGCAATTCTAAAATTTGGGAAAAAGCAATATAACTGAATGTCCCCTTTTATGTCCCAGGAATCATATTTTTTGCTTTAAACATGCATAGAATGTATTCTTGTTCTTTTCAAACCATAGAGACTATCTTGAGGGCATCAGAGTTATAAGTAAGTCATCAACAAAAAGCAAGGAATGTGAACTCCTAACCTAAGCCAGAGAAAGCTAGAGCCCTCATCATGTTAAATGGATGGTAGTCATCTGAGCTCTGAGCTGATGTCACTACATGAATAGAGCGGAGGACCTTATTTTGGCTGTTCATAAGTGACTATGCATTTTAAACCGAGATGGTAGAGGAAGAGTGCTTCTGCCTCAGAAGCTGAAAAATTCCAGATAACAATAGAAACTACCATCCTAAGCAATGGTGTCTCTGTTCTAAAGCTTAGTCTCAGCCAAAAGCATAACCAGTCTGGCTTTTTGAAAGTTCTAGATTTGCCAAGCACCCTGAAGGGGCAAAGGATATGAGAGGCAACGTGACATAATAACAAAAGTGGCAGACATAAAGAAAGCAAGGGTCTGGCTTGCTTAAGGAGTAGGGCGAAGTGGAATGGGGTGGGGGCACAGGAGAAAAGAGAAAAGACATTGAATTCTGTGTCCCAGTACAGCCTCTGGACCTGTGAAAAATTATGGAAGTTGAGGCAAGTCATCTAAATTCTCTTATTACACTAATGGGTGAAACAGAGATGATGGTTCCGACCCCTCAAGGACAGATTGAGATCCTATCAGTAAAGGACATGATCTACACTCAAAATTTCATAAATGGTGGAAGAGACACACAAACTAAACACAATGTGTGGACATTTTCTGGACCTTGTTTTTGAAGAAATTAACTGCAAAAAGAGAAAATTGAGTTAGTGGGTGAATAGAGATCATAGACTGGGTGGTAGATGTTATTAAGTAATAATTGTTAATTAATTGAGTGTAGCAATGATATTGTTTTTTTTTAAGTCCTTTTTAGGAAAACATACAGAATTATTTACAAGTAAAGAGATAAAATAGCTGTGACTTGCTTTAAAATACTCAAACAAAAATCTCACTGATACTGAGTGAAACAAGAATGACAGAAAATGATAGGTGATGGGTCCGTGAAGTTTCATTGAGTATTTTCTTTATATTTGTGTGCCTTTGAAAACTTCCACACATGCAAAAAAAAAATTATAAAAATAAATTAATTAAAAGACATCAGTATCAGTCAATAAACATCCTATTGTTATTTTCATCATGGATGTTATTATAATTGCATAATCAGTGTAGAACTTCCTGAAGGCTTGGGGAGAAATGCTTGGCACATACAGTAAAAGGAAGTGCTTCTACACAGACAGATCTGACGACCAGCATAAACCCACAGAGAAATAAGATGACTGGGGGAAATAAACAAGTACTCTTTTAAATAAAGAGTGATCTCAATGGAGATAAATCTAGAAATTCTTTTGGAAATGAAATCAGGCTGATCCATATCTTTGTATAGTTCAAATTCTTCTTAGTTTTAAACCTATGCACATTTTACTGATGCCAAGGTTATGTTTTATTTTTTTCATTATTTTTTTCAATTCCTTCTAAGAAAATGTCTCTTTTTAAGGCTTCAGTTTGATCATGCCTTTGTCAAGAGGTAGGGATTAAATATCTCCCAGCCTTGAAGAAGTCACAAAAGGAGACAGCTTAGGGACCCTGGTAGCCATAGACCAATTCAAGAAACCCCAACTGATCTAAGGAGGCGGGCCAAAGGAAAAGCCTTCAGGAAAGACTGCAGATATAAAGTTAGCAAGGTTCTGGATAATGCAGGCAATTATATGGAATATACGTGATGTCATAAAGTGAAGTTGTCAAGGGCAGTCTAGAATAGATAAATCTAATTTTAAATTATTATCTTCGGTTTCATTTTTTATCTACCAAAGGACAAAGCAGTAGACACACCATGTGGAGTTTCAGTGAGGATTAAATGGCATAATATATAGAGAGCACTTCAAACGTATCTGGCACTTGGCAAGCACTCCATAAATGCTAACTATTGTTTATATGCCTAAAGCTTTGCTCAGTATTCCAAGCAATTCTGGCGAAAGCAGATGCCTTTGATCCATATCTACAGCTATGTGGGAGACACTATTGATTTTAAAAGCAGCTCAACAAACCAAAGATACACAGCATTGTTAGAACTTGCATTAACTTCCATCTCCTCTCTTCATTAGTCCACTTTTAAATTATAATTCTGACAAGTTTTTGTCAGTTCTGAAGACCTGTCAAGGTACCTTTTTCAACTCTGAACATTATTCTTTCTAGAACATTCGAACTGTTTGTTTGTTTTCCTGATTTGTATTTTGGCTTATAGAAGTAAACAGCCTTTCCAACAGAAAGAGAGATACGAATGTTGCTGGGAAAGGCCCGGATAGCCACAATCATCTTCCCGTGTCTGGCCACAGTATGTGAAGTCCCCACATTAGTCATTCTTTTTGAAGGCATGAAAGACCTCTGCTAAATGTAACTTGGAAAGGAAACAGGTCAAGCTCTTGCCAGCTATTCAAACTCCATCTTTAATTGTATCAATTTCCCCAGCATACATTCATTTATTCGTTAAATAGTTCAACAAAACATTATTGAATACATACTAGGAGATGAGATTACAGAATTGAATGAGCTATGCTTCCATCCCTGAGGACATCAGTGACAAAAGGAAATACTAGGTATAATGGTTAGGGGTGCCCCCAAAGGAATCAGACAAACTGTGTCCAAACAGTAGCTCTGCCATTCTCTAGCTATTTCCCTTTAAGCAAACCTTTCTGTGTCTCACTTTCTTCCACCACTTACCTGTTTAGTAAATGTGTTTATATGCTTTATCAAATTACTAGCAGGGAATAACTTAATAAATATTAGTATTTATTATCATTACCATTGTTATCACATGAAGAAAGATTATAACAGATGTACATTAGTATATGCCCAAACTTCTCTGGTTATAGATACAGTACAGTACATAATTCTGCCTGAAAAATTTAGACTTCTACTAAAGAGATGATAATAGAGCTAAGTATGGAGTCATTGCTGTCCTAAGGACAGCTGTGGGATGAGCCTCTGCAGCAGTTAAGGTCATAATATGCATATGCAAAGGAAATGAGACCTTCAGTGGAACCTGACCAAAAGATATCAGTTCGGTAAATGTAAAATGAAGAGGTTGTGTAGGCTTGTGAAGGGCCTTGTATGCAGGATAGGTGGCTTGGACTTTGATCAATAAAGTGCCAGTTGAGAAGTTTTAGAAGAGTGGCAAGATCATATTTGTCTTTGAGATAAACCACCACTCGTTGTGTAGCCTAGTGTAGACGAGGAGACTGGTGATAGGCCTCTAGAAGGCAGTTGCAATCATCTATTGGATCGGACCATATTAGGGGGAATGGAAAGGGAACATAAGTTTAAACACAATTCCAAACTAATGTCAGGGAAACATTGTGTCATATCATAGGACAACAGCTCAAACCAGTGTCCTGGCAGCCATCCGAGAAGCCCCCTCTCCACAACTCCTCAATATCCCACTGTCCTCCTACCTCCCCACCCCACACATATTCATTCTATGACCAAGTCCAATTGATCCCAACTCTCTCCACTCTGTTCTTTAATCACCGGCCTTCCTGATATGGTCTTAACATTGGACCATCACCATCTTTTCCATGGACTACGTCATTAGCCTTTTATTTTATTGTTGTTAAGCTCATCTCTTTCTAATTTATCCTTATAGGCTGTCACAATTATACACTAAGAAAATTTGATCATTTCACCCTCTTGGTTAAAATTTTTCAGTGGCTTGACATTACTTATAAGATAAAAAATAAACGTAATTTTTATATTCAGTTATAGCCACATTCATTCCAAGAATACCAATGGCTGGGAGATTTTGTTTGTTTACTTATACATTCTGGATCTCTGGTTTGAATCTTTGCACATGATCTCTAGATCATGAAATCAATCACATTCCTCTGACAAATTGTGACTAAAGGCTCCACCTGTAACAATTTCAGACATTTTGCTGACCTAAACAGGGCATTCAAAGCCTTCCATGATCTTTCCCCAACTTATTTCCAATATGACTTTTATTTTTTCAAATCTTCCACTCAAGCTACACAGATCTATTCACTGTCCTTTCTTGAAACACTCCTTGTGCTTTAATATTTCAGTTCCAGCTCATACCAACCCTCTTGTGTGGAACCCACTACCTCTTTCTCCTGTGCTGTCCAGAACCTAAACATCCTCTACATCTCCCTTGCTATGCGAAGTGTCCCCATGTCATCTCAGCCCACAGGAATCACTCTCTTCTCTGAAATGTCCTAGAACTTAGCATCTGGGTCATTCATTTTCAGTTAATCATCAGTTCCTGTCTTAAGATATTACTATATTGTTGTATTAAATTTTTATTTATCTCTTGCATTGTTTTACAACTCAAAGTGTTTATGCTTTATTTCTTGAATTGAACTGTAATTTTGTTGAAAACTATAACTTGGACCTGTATTACTATTTTTCTAGGCCCTACATATATAGTAGGCACTTAATTAGTATTTGTTCATTGACATGTTGACTACAGAAAAAAGTAATAGTTGGAGGCCATGAATTAGAAAAATGTTTGAATTAATGAAAATCATTTTTTACCAAATGTTATGATTTTAAGAGAATATAATACAAACATACCAATTACTCTTTTTGTTAAATGTTCCCAGACAGACAAGAATATATGTGCTTCCTTTGTAAAAGAATCCTGGAAAGCCATATGACCACAGAGTGCACAGTTCCTGACCTCGTTACACTGCCCGCTGAGCAGAGAAAGGCGTCCCTTTTGTGGACAGAGAGTGAAGGAAGAAGGAAGAAGATGGGTGAGAAAGGACAGAGAAGGAAGAAGGGGAAGAGGGAGAGGAAGAGGCAGAGAAGGGAGAGGAAAAAGAAAAGGGAAGAGGTAGATGAAGAGGAAGGAGAGGGGCTGGAGAAGGGAAAGATTCTCTTCTGAAAAGAATATCGGATCCTACTTCTGGCTAAACTAGTTTTGCTCATTTTCCCCCTTTCGCATCTCATGTACCATATAAAGTAGGTTTTGCAGTGACATGATCAAAACAGTCTTTGAAGGTCATCCTAATGACTTAGGAAAAGACAAGACAGCAGGCCTGGAGGGCATGGCAAGGAAGAGCCCAAGAGAGGAGAATGGAAACACTGGGTGAGAGTGAGAAGGCTTAAAAAAAAACATTTAGAGAGATTTCAGATTTGGGATCAACTGGACTTGGTGATAGAGTGAATATGTGTGGGGTTGGGAGGTAGGAGGACAAGGGGATATATGTAGGTTAAAAAACAATTGCCGTGATACTTCTATTTACCAAGATTCTAGTGATTTTCTTTTATAGTTGGTAGGGGGTGGACCATGAGGCAATATACACGTTACTGGAATTCACTCTGATGTAGAAAGCATGAAAATATGTTACAGAAAATTTTTAAATCATCATTAGGTTCACTATTCACACATACACACACACACATACACACAACCACCTGATTTCTCTTACAGAGATTTAATTTTAAAAAGCACGCAACTTTTCTAACCTGCTTTCTTAACAGCTAGCATTAAGATCATAATTCCATGTCATTCTTGAACCTTAATATAATTTTTTAAATTATTGAAACTGAAAAACCTAAGTAGGAGGGTAGTGCCTGTGAATGTAAACATTTTCAAAAGCTTGGAATCTTCTCATTTACTTAGTCAAGATTGTGCTTTAGAATTTAATATGGTCAGAGGGGACAAAAAAAAAAAAACAGAAAAAATGTCATCCCTGGCAGGGCAGAGAGGAGGCAATGAAAGTACAAGGTGGTGAAAAGTGGTAATTCTGACGAACTGACAGTTACCCCAGCTTCTTCAGGCTTCCTGCCTTTGATACAAGTTATTTAATGCAGTGAGAAAGTTAAGTGTTGAAGCAGTATCATTATTTAGTAGAAATCACATGTCATGAGTTCAGTTTAAAAAAAAAAAGGAAGTTCAGGCTAAGCAAAACTTGGGTCAGCAGATGACTTACTTAAATATGTAGGTTAGGTTTGACTGGTAACTGCAGCCTGGAACAGACTCCTGCAGACACAGCCCCCAGACCTGGTCCTTCTCTCCTGCAAGGCAAAGCCTCTGAGCAGACAGGAAGAACACCAGGCAGCCACAAGCCAAGGGGGTGTCAATAACCAAACAGCCCAGATAGTCACCTATGTGATGTGATTTCAGAGGCACACAGGTATACGCATACCACTTCCTTCCACTTAAAACGTCTCTGGGAGTTTTTGAAACTTGCCTTGTTTCTGCCAAAGCAGAAGATGACGCAGTGTGAACTGAATTTAATTGATTGTTAGGAGGGAGTTTGAAGCATGGCTTAGGAAAGATTTAGAGACAAATCATTGTTCTTTTCAGCAATACTTTTTCACATGTGTTGGTTCTGTGCCCATTTCAGAAGATCATATTGAAATGGAAGCTCTCACCAGGACCCTCTTTCTCTTTCATACCTCATCATATTTCTCTGCCCCTCACACACACATTCACCGTGATGGTCTTATTGTGAGTCCTTAATTAGAAGCTCAGGGCCACTGCACTCTTGGTATTTTCTGTTTCCCACACAGAGGTGCTCTCCTGGTCACACAGGCAGGTGGGACGAAAATCCCTGCCCTCAAGGAGTTTTTGTGACAGTTGTGAAGTGGAGCTGTTCTGATGACAAACACAATAAGGTCAGGAATCAATGCTAGAAGGTAACTATGCTTTAGAATAAAGTTAAGGAGGATCAGGGGTGTCAGGTGGTGTGGACAGGAGTTGATTGCGATAAGATATAGAATCAGATTAGGCCTCAATATAGAGAAGGTAAAATTTGATCAGAGAATTGAAGGTGGTGAAGGTGTTAGCCATGCAAGTATCTGATGGATGGAAGAGCATTCTAGGCAGGCAGAACCTCTACCACAAAGACATAAAGCAGAAGCATGTGAGGAAAGTTCCAAAAGCAGTAAGAGGGGCATTGTGGCTAGGGTTGAATAAGTGAAGATAAGCATATAGGAGAAAAGTCCTAGAGTCAACGGGGGCCAAGTTCATACAGAGTCTTTTACTCTAAGTGAAACCAGGCACTACTGCAGGGTTTGGAGCAGAGGCAAGAGGTGATCTGACGGATGGTTTAAAGGTTCACTCTGCCTCTGAGTTGAGAATAGTCTGTGGAGAGGTAAGAGAAAAACAAGTCAAACATACAGGAACATCATTATATGCCTGGCCCATGAGATATGAGAAGTACTTGTTGAATGAATTAGTATATGAATGAACAGAATATAGAGGCTGAAGGAAAAGATACACAGAGATTCTCACAAGCATGAAGTAATGGGTGATATGTTTTACACTTCTTTGTGAATCAGACGTGATATATTAAGATCACACCTTACAGTGGTATGTGTTTGTATATGTGTATGTTTGTATCTCCACACATACATATAAATATTTACTGTTTGTATTCTGTGTGGAAAGCACTTTTAATTCTGATAAATGCCTTCACCTAATTTATGTTACATGTATAAACACATGCATAATGTAGTGTTCACTACTGCTATGCTCCATATAAGGCTACTTCCACTTCCTGAAAATAGCTCATTCTAAAACTGTCTAGCTGAGGGTTATTTGATGGAAGAAGCCTGTTCTCACAAAAATAAAGGTCATGGTTTTAATTACCATTTAGGTGTGTTAGTTTGAAAGAGGGAAAAAGTTTCTATAGCCACAGATTTTTTCTCAACCCAACAAACTTAGCAGTAAAGAATTTGTTAAAGCATGAGAAAAGGCCAAAAGAGCAAATCTGGAAAGCCCTGTACAAACCTACCTGGATGAAAAAGAAAGGACAGATGGATATTGACAGTAGGTTCATATATGAAAGGGAGCAGATGTTTAAAATGTGCTATTTTTAAGTGTGCCAATATAGTTTTAAGATTACCAGTGTCAAGGCTGGACAATTTTAAGGTTTGAAGAAATTGTCTAATTTCTTGAAGCATGTATCCTATGCATGGCACAGGCAATGTAAATTGAGCAGGACAATGTATATGTTCACACAGTTGACTGCATGCATACCCAACTGGGGTAAGAAATTTGCACTTGGGCAAGACAGAAGGAGCATATACTTTTAATGTTTAAGATACAAATATACATACAGGACAGACATAGAATATATTTTTGTGATATTAAAATTTGATGGGAGGGATGATAAGGGGAAAAGGAAAAGATAATCTAAAGAAACTCCTTAGGAAGGCAAAAACAAGAAGATTGAGAAAGCAAGTGATGATAATAAAATATAACTAGAATGATAAAGTATGTTGTGGAAACACACCAGGAACACATATCTTGGTACAGAGTGGGAGGCCAGGGAAGCCTTCCTGGAAGGAGTCACAGCTCAGGTGAGTTGCAGGGATGACCCTTAGGAATTGTTCTGGCAAGCGGGAAGGGAACGGTGTGCTAGAATCAAGGCAGAGGAAGAGTTCATGTAGAAGACAGGGAGAATCACTAGCACAGACTTTTACTGATCAAAATCTATATAAATCCCTAAATTATCTAACTTGACTAATTTGGCTAATTAATTCATGAAGTCAGATAGGTCACAGAGAAAACTGGAAGTTGAAGTTGGTCACATTTTGAACCTAAAATCTGTCCTCTCTTATGTAAGGGCCTTTCTTTCCATTGTCTGCCATCATCACTGAGGCTCTCACCACCTCCTGCCAGAGACTTCCAACAGCCCCTTACTGTCTCCCTGTAATCACCCCATAGCAGCAGAAGAACATAGTGATCTTAGGAAGTCAAGTGCTTAATTGACTACCTAGACAGCGCCCCTGCTGTATTCCTCCTCTGCTCTCAAACCTTCCTGTTGAACCAAATCAACTCCTCAGCTTGCCAACTAAGTGTTTGTGTAGGGAGGCTCTAAACCACGGCTCTGAGAGAATTTGGGCATTCCTTCAAGTCAATAGCTCTTAAACTTTTAGAATCCAAGGAATGCTACAAACCTCTCCGCATTCATCAGTCACACTTCCGTAGAGTTCCTACAATGTGCCGGGTATCATTCTAACCCCTGACGATGGAGCAGAGCAAGGCAGGCAGGGTACCTCACTCATGGAGCTTGCTTTCTCAGGGAGCTATAGCAAATAGGAAATACATGAACCAAGAATTAAATCTGATCATTTCTTTTAATGCTAAGTGTTATGAATTAAATTTTTTTAAATTAATGGATTAACGAGTAATTTTAGAAAAGGAGATAGGGGAATAAGGAGAGGAGGTGATGTCTGAGCTGAGACTGAATAATAAGGACCCAGCTGTGTGACTGCCTGAGGGAAGAGATCCCCAGCATAGGGAGCAACATACACAGAGGCCCTGAGATGGAAATGAAAATGTGCAGAGGAAAAGCTGAGAGGAGGCATGCACCTATATGCACCTGTTCTTAAATGCAATTTTCAGTATCCATGGTTTAATAGACTGCTACCCTATACATGTCTCCCAGGAACCCCAGGATCCAGCAGGAAGAGTTAATGTCCTTACACCCTGGTCTTCTGCTCTAATTTCAGATTTATCAACCAGAACACATGTCATAGTTTTAATAGCACCTGTACACTAAAGCATAGTAGAAATTGTCATACAACTTCAAAGGTGAACCTGGAAGTCCTACAATCTTCCCATATACATGACCAAGAATCCTGGCTATCTGCTAAAGAGGTAGGGGCACATGGTAGTTACACATGTGGGCAGGTTTTCTGGGCTTGAATCTAGCTCTGACACTTATTTAGCTATGGGAACATGGGCAATTTAAATAAAATTTCTCTGCCTCAGTTTCCTGTAAAATGAGAACAGTGATAATAATGTCTCATAGGATTTTTGTGAAGATTTAATGATACAATGAATGCGAAGCCCTTGAAAGACTTTAGGCACATTAGAATTTATAACAGTTATGATGAGTCATGAATTCCTGCTCAGCTATGCCCACCATACCCACTTAAAATCATTACATCTCTTCATCATAACCTACTCTTTTCTTTGTTTCCAATGGTCAAATTTCAGCCAACTTACAAAGCTCAGATAAAATGCCACAACAACCGTGAAATGTCTACTGATTTCAATTTCCAGAAAAGCCATTTAAAAAACTACTAGCGCACCGTTTATACCATTAGTCTAGTCATTTACTACCTTACAAGGTGATTTTGTAAACTGTTTTGCATATTCTGCTAGATTGTAAATCATTTAGAGCAGCAACCCCCATAGAAATGTAGTTTGAGACACATAAGTAATTTTAAATGTTTTAGTTAGCCACATTAAAAAATTTAAAAACAAGTGAAATTAATTTTAATTTAACCCATAACCAAAATATTGTAACTATGAAATCAATATAAACAAATGACCAATGACTTACTTTATATCTTTTGTACTGAGTCTTTGAAATTTGTTGTGTATTTTACATTTAGAGCACATCTCAATTCACCTAGCCATATTTTAATTGTTCCATAGACACATGTAGATACTATCATTTAGGACAACACAGCTTTAGGGCATGTCTTTTCCCGTATTTATCATAATGCCTAGCATAGCACATTCCCTATTTAAGAAGTTTGATTATTGGTCAAATTAATTGCTTTACTAATTTATTATTGGTTCAAAATCTAATCCTGTAGAAAACATATTTCTGCTATTCATAGCACAAAAAATAAAAACATGGGAAAGCAATTTTGGCATCTTTAAAGAATAAGTTCTTTCTCTGAAGTGATAAAATTTTCACTTATATTTTTCTTAAGAATATAGCTAAGAAGTATTAAGCCCTGGATTACTGAAAGAAATAGTATATACAGCAATAAAATTATTTATTTATTTGTTTGACATACTTGAAAAAACAATTCAATCCTACTTTCCTGATAAGAATTTTAGATAAGAGTAACTAAGTCTTAAACATAGAGGATTTGGTAAATTTTGGTGAAAATGTTTTGATGTCATTTTCATGCTCACCATAGGACTCTTCCTTAAAGTGTGCTCTGAAATGTATTGAATGCTTTCATAAATGATTTCCTAGTTTCTCAGAATTACAAAATATGAATGATATTATTTGCATAATCATTAGCAACATACTCTCAGATCAGATCAACTTGAACGGTTCCTATTAGAAAGTTGATATGAAAGAAAAGTGAAAATCTTGATTTTCTACCACTCCAAAATTGTAGCTACCCAATTCCTTAGCAATTTAATTCCTACCTTTCCTTTAAACCTTAATTATCCATATGCCTGAACTATTGTCTGTGGTAGATAATTATAAAAAATTAACAAAATATGGTAATTAGGGAAGTAAAATGACTCACCTTTGGCAATTTCAATGGTAATTTGCAAATTGGCAACTGATAATGGTTTCCATCAAGTGTAAATGGTTGATCCAAGTTGTGGACTATCTTTTCTTTAGGTATTTTATAAACAGCAATGGTCCCCTTATAATGAGGGCAGCTATAGTTTCCAAATTCATCCACCTCTTTGATTTGCAGTTCCAGCCTCGGTTTTCTTTGTAAATGAAAAATAAGCTTGTAGTCTTTTCCATAATCCTTCCCATTACCTAAGTAGTAGTAGAATGCATTTGTTACTATTCAGGTACACCACTTTGTCTTACTTAATTTTAAAAATTCCAAATAATCATTTCATTTTTTAAATACAGGTTAAAAAAAGCTTTTTGGGGGTCATTGCCTCTTGTCAAACTATAACCTGACAGAGCAGCAGAGAGGCTGAGACTCTATAGATTACTAAAAAGATTCCTTATCTGTAATCGGACCAGGTGCTCTCTGGCTGCTTCTAGATTCAATAATCTTTGACTTTCTTTTTCTGTTCCATTTTGCTATAACAGAAACTTGAAAATATTCAGCTCTTTCTGTATTTAGATTCAATAATTTGATATTCATCATTTTCCTTTTCTCTAATTATTCATATCATATTGTACATTATCATGAACTTACAATAGACATTCTAGAACTGCACTCTCCTATATGGTAGCCACTAGCAACATGTAGCTTTTAAAATTAAAGTTAAAATTAATGAAAATCAAAAATTCATTTCTTCAGTCACTCTAGCCAAATTTCAAACAATGGCCACATATGTTCAGTGCCTATCTTACATGAAAGCTGTAGATATTAAACATCTCCACCATTACAGAAATAGTGCAGTTCTAGAACATCCAAATGGAATAGTTGTGGATTCATGGTACTGAAATTTCTATGAAAACCTGATGAGTTCCCCCAAAATAATGATATGTCTTCTCAACTGCTCAATGAAAATACTGGGGTTTTAGTAAACACAACTTTTCACTCACAGGGATTTACTGTGACAATCATTTGCCTTGTCATTGCAGTAGCAAAACAGACACTGCCATGTTTCCTAAGGCATGTTTGCATTTCCCTTAGCAAAACTGAAGAGTGAGCTGTAACATAGAGGTTAATATGTGCTGTATGTAAAGATCTAGATCCAAGTCCAGCCCCTAGTATTTACCTAGACTGCAATATTTATCCACTTCTTTCATATCTCTGAACTTCTTGGAGCCTTGACTTCCTTATTTTTAAAACTAGAGAAATAAAACTTACCCCCTAGGATTGTTCTGGGAATGAAATGAAATAATATGGATAAAATGACTGGCACAGGGCCTGACACATAATAAATGCTCAGTAAATGAGCAATGGGAGCAAATGATGAGAAAGAAGCAGGATTCCTTGTTTTGAATTTACATGACAAAAAGCAACCCACATAAATTTTTCAAAGAACTGTCAGTAGGATGCTTTTATATCTAAGTTGCAACTTCCTACTTCTCCTAGAAGCCTGAGAGTTGACTGCCCAGAGCCGTCACTCATGAAAAATCTTCCTATGTTGCCTAGTGAAATCAGAGTTCAGTGAGATGTAGATGACACCAATACTTTTCTCCCCATTGTGAATTTCTAAAGCACAGTTTAATCTAGAAATAGAATAACTCTAGAGTATGGATGGTGCAGGAGTATGTCCCTTTGCCTAAGTCTATATTTAGGGACAACTTAGCTATTTGAACAAAACAGGTGCATATGACATCCTAGGACAGATTGATAAACTGGGATTTACCTTGTTAAAAGAACTTCACTCCTGAAAAAAAAAATGTGGATAATTATTTGGAGCCATTGAAATGTCATCCAGTTAACAATAAATTAAGTAAAGTTTCTTGATCACTGGAGTACGTCCTGGCAAATTTCTACTTCCGCTAGAGCACTATCAAGAAACATGTTGCTACCTTGGTCCCAGGAGAATATAATTCAGTAAATTTCAGTATCCCTGAAAGATACTCCCTGCCAGGTATATAATTACTCCTAAGGAGTAATTTATATACAGAATATAAGGATTGAGGGTGAAGCATAGTTACATTGGCTCCATTTAGATCTAAAACTTATCTATCTCTTATTGCCAATTCATTTGTATAAATAAAGATTGTCATTCAAATCTATATAAGTCACATTTATATATGGAAAGGGATGAAATTATTGAGGATTTACTAGTATTAAATAGCATGATCTTGGTGTTATAAATAGAAAGCATTATGTAGATTTTTTAGCATTGGAATTTCATTGTTGCCAAGATCTAACACTGTATTTTGAAGGTCCCTCGTCACAGAAAAAAAATAAAACCATAAAAAGAATAAACAGCACAAAAAAATGATACTATTTTTTTTCCCACACTGGTGTACTTAGCAAAGTAAAAGCAAAAGGCATTCATTGCATACCAGAATTATGAAATCAACCGTTGGTTGACATTTTGAGAACCTCTTTCTCCTCAACATACTATGTATATAATTCTTAGTAGAGCTTTGGAATAGTAACTTTTCAATAAATATTTTTCATACAAAGAAATACAAAATTTATATTTTGTGAGTTACTAAATGTTCCTTATAGCTATACATTTTATTCTCAACAGTAGATATTGGGATATTTTTCACTGACAACATGGAAAATATAAATGTAGACATATATGCTCTTACTTAGAAAAGTTAAGTGAAAAGGTAAAAGGCTAGTGCTATGGGGAACCAAAAGAATCCTATGAGAACCACTTGCCCAGGGGATTTCTGTATTCTAACACATCTCTACTACCTCTAACTCTAAGCCATCATCATCCCTTGGTTTACTGCAATGGCTCATTAACTGGTCTCCCTGATTGTTCCTTTGCATATGAATTAGATTATAGATGTGATGAGACTAGATGTTATTCTATAATATAATATAATATAACATTATATTGTATTATATAGGTAGATAGATATAGATTAGTCATACGCTGAATCAGATCATGTGACCCCTCTGTTTACACCCTTCAACACATTTCACTTAGAAGGCAAAGTCCTTACAAGGGCTTCAAGGCATGGTCGGTACTCCCCTCATCTCCTACAGCTCTCCTCTCATTTCCTCTCATCCGAGCATCTGAGCCTCCCTGCTGTTCCTCAAACAGATCAGACATGGGTCTGCCTCAATTCATTTGCATTTTTAATCCCTCTGCCTGGGACAAACTCCCCTGAGATAGGCTTATGGCTTGCTCTCTCACCTTCTTCAAGTATCTGTTTAAATGCCACCTCAAAAAGGTTTTTCCTGGTAAGTCTATTTAAAACTGCAAATCTGCCACTCCCTCTGAGACACTATATCCTTTCTCTGCTTCGTTACTCTGTAACGCACTTCTCACTGCCATCAAGCTGTACATTTCACTTACTTATTTGCCTCTTCTCTGTCTCTCCCCAGTAGGATATAACACACACAGGGGCAGGGAATTTTTGTTGGGTAAATAAAAGGATGGTCATTCTAACATTCTACACACATATCTGGGAAAATCCCTTCCCTGGGCCAAAGGGTATTCAGGGCAACTTTGACACACACAGACCTCTTCAGGGAATTATTGGATGTTATGGGTGATAATAAGGTGTCATATAAAATTTTGTCTAACCATTTCCCAGGACTTTCTGAATTTTGTGAGTATTAGGGGCTTGGATGTTATGCAATAGATAGCTTAAGTACTGAATTAATAGCTCTATTTTAGAAAATAAAAGCATACTCTAGCTTATATCCAGTGGAATGCCAAAGGCCAATATAAAAATGAAGAGGAGCACCTATATGTCTTATTTTCTCTTAGAAGTAGAAATGTAGTCCATGTCCTATGACCTCACTCAAAAGATTCATCTCTATACTACACAAATGAATATTAAGACTTTGACATTTCCCAAAAGGCAATCACCTAAATGTATTAATTAAAGTTTTAAGTACTTTAAATGACATAATACTATGATGTTCTTTCCCAAGCTTTTGTCTTCATTCTTCTAACAATTACTCCTAGCTGTCAGGCACCATCCTAGGGGCCAGGGACTGAATGCTGCCTACCAATGGGGCAGGCCCTTTTCTCATGAGACTGTAGTCAGAGAAACTGACATTGATCAAACAATGAAATGAATAAATAGAAGATTATATCCATTGTCATGTCCACAAAAGAGAAATTCATAATGATCTGAAAAAGCAAACTAAGGACTGACATAATCATGAAAGACAGGGAAGGCTTTTCTCAGCATGATCATCGAGGTGAGATATGAAAATGCAGACAGAGGTACTTGGGGGTAGAGGTGTGGATGGGTGGAGAGGAGAACCCTCCCTACAGACCAGCTCTGACTGTATGCGTTTGAGATTCACAGAGATGGACCTGATGGGAGGATGAGGTATCAATTCTTTACTAAAGGTCTTGCTCCTCTTAGATAAAAATCCACTGTGGCTCCAGATCTGAGCACAGGCCTCCAGGAAAGGCAAAGCAGAAGTGAGCCTGGCACCCGGCCTGGGCCCTTTCCTAAGTGAAGATGAGTTCTTCATTCCTTACATGAAGGAATTGCATGCAGCGTCCTCAGGCATTCTTACTTTAGCATCTGCTCACCACTCTCCATTACAGGCACTAGCACACTGAGTACCATTGCCTGTGAGAAGAGCAGTCAAATGCTCCCGCTTAGGTACACACAGCTGCTGTCCGAGGCGTGACAAGAAAATCATTTGCATCATTTGTTTGGGTGGGACACTTCCAGTTTTTATTGCATTTTCTTAGAGGAATTGTCCTGGGGTGGACACCATGGTTTCTGCTCCGGAAGCCAAGTAGGAAGGGATCTCTTCCACCTTCTTTCCTGCCTTTCTTCTCCCTTCCCTTCCCCTCTTCCCAACATCCTTGTCACTCACTCACAAATCCTGTCAGCTGACTGGGGCGACTGAGACTCTGCATATGCAAGTGGAAGAGACACCTCAAATTGGGACACTTTGGGTCTCGTTTTTTTCTGAGAAACCAGAGAAAGCACAGCTTCAGCTTTAAGCTACATCATTTTTGAAGCAACAAAGGGCCAGTGGAGCTTGGAGTAATTTCCAGAATCAAAAAGAAAATAGGCGTCATTAAAAATCAATGGGATCTGTATCAGTTCATAAGAGAACAAAGAATACTATTTCAAGTTAAGTCTATGGGAGGACACCTGGGCTAGAAATCCCCATAAAACCCATCTCTCAACTCTCCCTTATACCTCATATTTATATACATACTTGCTAGATTCTATTCCACCTCAAGGAAAGAAGTTGGAGAGGGGAAGGGATTGAATTACTAAAAAAAGAAAGAATTGCAATGGCAACTCCCCTGAAGATCTCTTTATCTCTTTTCTCACACAGCTGTTTTCCCTATTCCCCTTTCTCTCATCTCCTTTTATCTCTTCTCATTCATTCCCTCACTTCTCCCACCTCTCCTGCCACATAACATATTCATTCACCTTGTTTGTTTTTCTCATCATTTTCATATACACATATTTATTGAAAGCCTTTGATGTGCCAGGCACTATTCCAGATGTAGGAGTATGTAGCAAGAAAGAGATAGTCATCGCCCTCATGAAATTCGCATTCCAGTGAAGAACAAAACGTATGAATGAAAAGGAAGTAAACCAATAAATAAGTAAAATAGTTTCAAACTGTGGTAGGATTTAAAATGGAAACAAAAAAGCTCTAGATAGATGTGAGAATGAGAGATAAGCAGGGGTACATAATCTAGATCAGAGGTTCTTAAATACTTTTATGTCATGGACCCTTTGGGAGTTGGGTGAAACCTATTGATTCCTTCCCAGTAGTCTTTTAAATGTACAAAATAAAATAAGTGGAATTATAAATAAGACAAATTATATGAGAATATAGTTCTATCCATGTATCTCTTTGGAGTCCACTGACCCGAGGTTGGACTCTTCGTAGGACATTGTAAAGAGCTGGGAATAGGAGGTAATTAGAAGGTTCTAATCAGGGGAGTAATGAAGTATGGTTTAATTAAAGATCATTGTCATGACTGTGTGGAAATAGGTTTCATGTGGCTAATGGTGGAGGCAAAAGAGCATTTAGGAAGCAAGTATGTTGGTGTAGAAAAGAGGTGGTCTTAAGCTTGGATTCATTTAGAAATCATGGATAAGACTATTTCTAAAAGAATTTCCCTTAAAGTCTGCCTATAAGGGGCACATGCATCCCCTAATAAGAGAAGAGCCAGGAAAGGAAGAAATAAATAAGTCTTTTTCTCTTCCTACTTTTCAAAAGCCTTCCAAAGTCCTCTGAAGTTTTCCTTAGTAATTCAAGTTTAGTGAACTCCTTCTGAAATGTGTGGCTTATAGCCCATAGAATATACAAGATTTCCTTATACTTACTTGAAGCAAATATGTTTCCAGCAAATCTTAAAAGAAGTTGTTCTCCTTCTTTTACTTGGAAATGGCGCGATGTCTCTGGAGGACCGCTGAATGCTTCCAAACGCAAGTTCCTAAGCACCTGGTTTAAGTCTTTTGAAGGCACCACCAAAAGAACTACTCTGTGTGGATTGTCTTTGTAGTGATACAGCACAATGCAGGCAGTGGTTCTGAGCATGGCTTCCTCTAGAGACTTCACAAAAGAAACCAAGTGGCTGTTGTCTGCAGCAGAAGAGAGCCGAAGCACCATGAGCCTGCGTGGAAGACAGGAGGTGTGACCTACGGGAAACGCAACCTCAAATGCATCACCGATAACTAATAACACCCAAGAAGAGAGCTGTTATCGTCCAAACATCCTTAAAAAACAAGCATTCTGGTGACCAACTAGTTAGATTCATAGATGACTTTAATGAAACTGTTGGCACTCAGGAAACCAGCTCAAAGCAGACCAAGTTCTAAAACAGGTGTTCAGTTTATATATACACAGTGACAAGAAATTATCTAGTCCCAGATCACTTATAAATATGGCAGCACATTTTAAATCATATTTCAAGTACTATTACTGAAGAATATTACTGCAAAATATAGGAGAGAAATATTATCAAGATAATCCATTTACTACCAAAAGAACACAGAATATATGTCATAATGAAGTGGGGATTCAAACATTTGTCTCTGTCATTGTGTGGTAAGGATTGCTATGAGGGACCCTGTTTATGGGTTGAATTATGTCCCTTCTACCCAAATTTGTATGTTGGAGGCCTAACCCTAGTACTGCAGAATGTGACCTTATATGGATGTACATACATGGGTCTTTACACAGGTAATCAAGTTAATGTAGGTCATTAACATGCACCCTAATGCAATATGACTAATGTCACGAAAAGGTGAAATTTGGTCACAGATAGACACATACTGAGAGAATGCCATGTTAGGCTGACAACAGCCATCTACAAGCCAGGAAGAGAGGCCTGGGACAGATCCTTCCCTCTTAGTCCTCAGAAGGAATGAACTTCACTAACACATTAATTTTAGACTTCCAGCCTCCAGAACTGTGAGACTAATTTCTATTGTATAAGCCACATTGTTTGTGGTACTTTGTCATGGTAGTCTGACAAACTAACACAGTCACCTGTCCCTAGCTGGACCACCCATTGCCCAACTTTTCTCCAGAGAACTGCCCCAGGGGCCTTTCACTGAGGGTATCCCAGCACCCACAGATAACGGACTAATGTTTGGTTGCAAAGTCAGCCTCCCTAGTACTCACACTCCAGAACACCCCTGAGATATCAGGCTGAGGTAAAACTTCAGTTGAAACTGTAAGTTTTCTCATTTTCTTCCCTTGCCCTACTTGCGTCTTTCACTCCCTTACAGGATTCACCTGAGAGTCCCTCTCAGTAAACCATTTGCATTCTTATCTTAGCTTCTGTTTCTGGCCTGAGATAACTGCAGATGTAAGATCTTCCATTTTGAAATAAAGGCTAATTTTAGACATATGTTTGCCCTCACTTTGAATGTCTACTCATGAAGCGTAAAACTGTCTTAAAACTTTTCTCATAACGAGCTGTCTAGAAAACATGGAAATGAGAAAGCAAAATGAGGACACTGAAATAATCAATTCCGTTTATATATACACAGTGACAAGATCAGCACAATATGAACAGTTAATTACAAACTCCATGGAATTTCATAAATGAAGGTGCTATTTAACACTATTTTGGAATTGGAAGAATCCTGTAGAAATAAATCTGTTATAAGTGGTTCCCAAAAGCACTTATTAAACTATCATGAGTGAAATTATAGCATATTTATGTCAATTGTGGTTTGCATTTTAAGCACACCCCAAAGAACTATTCATGTTCCCACTTGAGGAATAAAAGTTAAATCCTATGATTCCATTTCAGTAAACCTCAGTTATAAGTCATCAGGAGATAATGACACCAACTTTTGTAGTTTACTATTGTATTACCTCTCTAAATGTTCACACAATTCAAATGATATCAAGCCACTCTGCACGGTTCTCACCACAACATCATCAAGCACAAACCAATCACTGTCTCGGCTTCTGAAACCCAGTAACTTCAAAGATTCACAGGCATTGTTCCCAGGTTTTCTTATGGAAGCACTTTTGGTCCTATATAGTGGTGGCCTAAGAGAAATTGGGAAAATTTATATAACATAAATCATATTTAATGGCTTCATTCTGTCATTAAGTGAATAATCCAATAACAATTCATTAACTGTATATTATATGCCAGCAATTATGCTATGCACCAGGAATACAAAGGTAAGAAATATATGGTGCTTGCTCTACAGAAGCTCACAGAACTACAGTATTATGCAATTACAGGGCAAGGTGATATGCATAGTGATTAAGGGAATGTACAGGGTAGTTTAGCAGTGGAAGGAGGGTGCTCAGGGAATCTTGCAAAGTGAAAATGCTGATATTTGAGATGAGCTTTGGAGAAAGAGAAGCATTTTATTACTGGCAAAGAGTTATGGGAACACCCAAAAACCTTAATGAACTCACTGGTGTAAACCCAGATGCTTTAGGATGGCTAAGAGTACATGTAGCCATAATAAGCCAGACCACTGACTCTGGAGCAAGACTGGCTACTTTCAGATCTTTCAGGTCTCTGCTTCTCACCAACTGTATGACCACGAGCAACTTATTTGTTCTCTTTGAATCTCAGTTTTCTTATCTATATTATGAGAGTACAAATAGTATCTACATGTAGGATTAAATGAGTTAGTATGTGTAAAGCACTTAAATTGTAGTAAACATAAATGGTACTAATATTCTTATCCTGATAATTCCTAGAGCAGGCATAACCAGTTAGCTTTCATGTATATTTCTCCTTCTCAGTTAACCTGTCCCACCCAAAGGTCCTGAAATAAACAGCTGTATGTACCATGTGACAAGAGCTGATGTGATTCACAGGAGACCAATTTCCAGCCTTCAGCCAATTTGATCTTTGTTTTTGGAATTTAACTAAGTAAAAGGCCCAGAGTTCAGAACTTGTCATTATCCTGTGGCAGCAGTGCCCTGGGATATGAAAATGAATAAACAGAGAAATTATTAAGAAAGGAAAAATAGAACAGAGGCTAAGAGAGGAAAGAGAAAATCAAGATATAAGAATCCATGTAGTCCTAGAGATGGAGTAGCCTTATAATAAACTCCTCTTTTCTTGAATTCACTTAAATGGGTATCTGTTCCTCACAATGAATGGAAGAGAAGCCCTTGCTATTGAACATCTTGGAGGGACAAAAACAAAAAACAAGAACTTGGTCTAATGATGCCACAACCCACAAGGGGACAAAGCTGCTCTGGCTGGTACTTAGAGTACAGACCCCAGTGTGAATCACACATCTTTGTGTGTGAAGAGAATTAGTCATAGGTTTAAAGCCACCTTAATTCACAGGCTGAGCAGTCCTGTGATCCATAAATTAGGAATTGAACAGATTTAAACTGTATACTCTGAAAATGTTAGACTTGATTGATTCCTTCAGGGGATCAACCAGGTTAAAATAAGAAGCGGGGGTGGAAAAATAAGATTTCGTTTTTGGCTTTTCATTTATAACCACAAATATGGTAAATTTTGTTACCTTCAGCAGTTAATAATTTATTAACATAGGAAGATACACTCATACTGAATCCAAAACTTCGGTCATTCCCTAGAAACTGACTTAATGTACGATAATATGAATTTTTTTTCCTACCAATAGCCTAAATTTTCTAACACTATAGTGGGTTCTCAACTATAGTGGGCCTGACCCTACTCCCAGATCCCAGATGGCTGTATAAGCTGAACCAAATAGTGCATTTGGCATTCACTGGTGCTGTTTGACAAAAATCCAACTTCTCCCCATTCTGACTGCCTGATAGGATTGTACTTCCTGTCTCCTATAGGTTGAATGGGGCCATGTGACTAGTTCTGGTTAATGAATGGTGAATGAAGGAAAGATGCGTCTCTTGAATACCAAGTATTTAATTGCTAATGTGGATCTATCCAAAGGTCTTTCTTCTGCCACCATGACAGCAAACAGATAGTGGTTTCCTTTCAGCCTGAATCCTCACGTGAGGATGGCCAAGCGGCAGCCTGCCTTTGATGGCAACATGGCATACGCAAGATACAGACTGTTGTCATCAGTCCTTGAGATTTGGGGGTTTTGTTTTTAGCATGCCGTAAATTAGTCTAGCCTGCCGCGTATATCTTCCTTCTGGTCCCAGTGTTCTGTTCAATGATGGGTTTGTGACAGATTTAGAGTGAAAATAAGACTCAAGGCCTTTAAGTATATTCATGGGGAAAAGAAGTTCCTTTTTTCCACTGAACTTGGAGTTTGAAGATGTAACCATGTTGCCAGCATGAGGCACAAGCAAGTCAGTGAATGGATTTGGCACAGAGGAAGGCAGGAAGGGAAAAAGAGAGAGACTGGGTTATTTTTGGCTCCAGAAAAATGAAAAGATAAATATATCCCCAGTTTTCTATTTATAAGGACCAAAGAATTCCTTTTCTTAAAAATTTTGGATTTGCTTTTCGGTCACTTAAAGTCAAAATAGCCCTTAATGGTAGAAAGATAAAATTTAGATTTCATTTTTTTCCAGCATTATTGAGATACAATTGACATATAATATTGTGTAAGTTTAAGGTGTACAATGTGATGACTTAATATGTATATATTGTGAAATGATTACCACAAAAAGGTTACTTAATGCATCCATTACCTCAAATTTGGACTTTGCCATGTTAATAGATACACATTATATTGAAATCAAATGATTTAGTGGCATTCTTATTTATCCCAGCTATTTGTAAACAACTCTGGAAATAAACTCTTCCTTTTATATATACTGTTAACAAACGTTGACAACTAGCATTGCCTTGCATTGAATGGTAATCCATCATACTCCACAAAAGATAATAACATTCTGATGTATTAAGAGTTCCATAAAACATAGTCAACCTTTATTAAGTCAACTTGTTTATTCAAGAATAATTGACCTTGCTATATTTTGAGTCCAAGACTATTCCCATATCCAAAATTCTTGGCATTAAAGGAATTATAATTGGCTCATTTTAGGTCAAGTGCTCAATTATAATGAGAAAGGACATTGAAGAACGTGAAAATTCCCATTTGGTCCATGTAGATAGAAAGGACAGTTTCCAGAATTTGTGGTATGATTCCCCAAAAATAAAGTGCCTGGGTAAACAAAGCAATAGGTGTCCACCCCAAGCTGCCTTTCTCAGGTTTAACAGTGCCCTGATACATCTTTTCCAGATAAATGCCTTGATGCCACCCAATTAAAAGACACTCAGAAGATTTTTCACAAGATAGAAAAGATCTGTTTCAAGATACATCAGTGTTTGGCCCTGCAATTAGAAATAGATATTACTTTTCAAGGATAGGTTTTTTTTTCTTTAACTTTTTATTTTAGGGCAGTTTTAGAGAGGGTGTTGCAGATGTTTGCCATATATCTTCTGCCTGCACATGTGCACAATCTCCTCCATTATCAGCATCCCCCACCAGAGTGGGACATGGTGAACCTGCATCGACACATCATAATCCATAATCCACCCACAGTCCATAGTTTACATTAGGGTTCACTCTTGTGTTGTTCATTCTGTGGGTTTGGACAAATATATAAAGACTTGTATCCCTCATTATAGTATCATACAGAGTATTTTCACCACTAGAAAAACCCTCTGGATGCTTCCTCCCCCACCCCAAACCCTGGCAGCCACTGATCTTTTTACTGTCTCCATAGTTTTGCCTTTTCCAGATGTCATTCAGTATGCGTCACACAGTGTGTGGCCTTTTCGGGTTGGCTTCTTTCACTCAGCAACATGCATTTAAAATTCCTCCATGTCTTTTTTAACTTAATAGCTCCTTTCTTTTGCATGTTGGATAATATTCTATTGTGTGGCTGTTATTTATCCATTCACCTACTGAAGGACATCTTGGTTGCCTCCAAGTTTGGACAGTTATGAATAAAGCATCTATAACATTCATGTGTAGGATTTTGTGTGGACATGCTTTCAACATCTTTGGGTAAATACCAGAGAGTGCTCATGCTGGATCATATGGGAAGAATATGCCTAGTTTTGTAAAAAACCAACAAACTGTTTTCTGAAGTGGCTGTACTATCTGGCATTTCCAGCAGCAGTGAATGAGAATTACTACGGCTCCACATCCTCACCAGCATTTTAAGTTGTCAGCTCTGAATTTTGGTCATTCTAGTAGGTATGTACTGGTATCTTGTTGTTTTAAGTTGCATCTCACTGATGACATAGGGTGTGGAGCGTCATTTCATATGCTTATTTGCCAACTGTTCACCTTCTTTGGTGAGGTCTTCAGATCATTTTTTAGGTTTTTTGTTTTCTTACTGTTGAGTTTTAAGAATTCTTTTTATATTTTGGATAACAGTCCTTTATCAGATATGTCTTTTGCAAATAATTTTTCCCATTCTGTGGCTCATCTCATTCTCTCAACATTGTCTTTCCCAGAGCAGAAGCCTTTTAATTTTATGAAGCCCAGCATATCAATTATTTCTTTCATGGATTGTGCCTTTGGTGTTGTATCGAAAAAGTCACCACCATACCCAAGATCGCTTATATTTTCATCTATGTTGTTTTCTAAGCGTTTTACAGTTATACAGTTTACATTTATGTCTATAATATATTTTAAGTCAATTTTTGTGAAGGGTATAAGGTCTGTGTCTAGATTCACTTTTTGCAGGCGGATGTCAATTGTTCCAGCACCATTTGTTGAAGAGATTCTCTTTGTTCCATTGTATTGCCTTTGCTCCTTTGTCAAAGATCAGTTCACTGTATTTATGAGGATCTATTTCTGGGCTCTCTATTCTGTTTTATTGATCTATTTGTCTGTTATTCCTCCACTACCATACTGTCTTGAATACTGTAGCTTTATCGTATGTCTTGAAGTCAGGTAGTGTCAGTTTTCCTACTTTGTTCTTCTCCTTCAATATTATGTTGGCTATTTTGGGTTATAGTTTCTTTTTGATTTGAACAATAAAAATTAGTCTTCTTCACCTGACTTTCCAATCCATAGGTAGCACTACATGCTCGTAAGTACAATAATACATAATAAATTTAAAATATTTCCAGTATTCTACCTCCAAGTTTAGTAAATGTGAAAGTCACATTTGCTCAGTAAGCATTTGCTTCAAAATTTTGCTGAAACCATTTCTTTCACTATACTAAATGAGGTTAACCTGTGTTGACAATAGAATGATCAGGACAAAGGAAAATGAGGCATGTGTGATTTTTACTATTGGTAAAATTACATTTCTTTATGTAAAACATGGTGACTATAGTCTATTATATATTGAAATTTGCTAAGTAGAATATATAAAGGCATTTCCTAAGAGTGCAAAAAGTTTTCAAAAGATAAATATGTGCAGTGACTAATGTGTTAACTAGATGAGAGGAATCCTTTCACAATCTATACATATACTCATGTTATATACTTTAAATATCTTACAATTTCCTTTGTCAATTATACCTTAAAAAGCTGACAAATAAATAAAATGGCCATTTATTTTTAGGTTGAATCTCTAAAATATTATAAGTTTAATATACAAAATACAGGATTATAAATAACAAATCTGAGAATGAGAACTCTAAGGCTGCTCCCTCCCTAATGCTAAATGAAAAATTCAGATAAGCATGCTTTTTAATACATGTTTTGGCTTGTATAAGCAGGAAGAATTTTAAAAGAAAGTCCCAAATTTCCCTCCACAACATGTGTGAAGCCAAGATTGAAGATGAGGGCACAACCAGACAGGAATGATGGACCTCCTTTGAGAACAAATTCCTTTCCAATAATCTAGATGCAGGAGAATGAACTTTAAGTGACTATCAAGTGAGCAGAACAAGTAACTGTGACCTTGGGATCCCATCCGTAAAAGGTGAACTGGAGACCATGACCAAGACACTTGAGGAAGCTAAAAATAGTCCCAGGTAAGTAGCACCTGATTCTCAACAGAGACAGAAGCAAATGCCATCTGAGAAAAGCCGCTCCATTTATGCTGGCAAAATTCTCACGTATAGCTGCTCACAAACAAAAGTCCCTGAACAAATTAGGGGATAAATACCATGAATGGCAGTCAGCAGAGGCAACAGGAAATACCCTCAAAGACTGCAGGGGTCAGAGTTAGTAGATAAATAATGAGAACAACTATATATGAAAAGTTTAACTGGATAAAAGGCAGAATCATGAAAATAAGCAGGCACCAAGAGACTATCAAGAATGATTAGGGAGATTTGAAGAAAAGGTAAATAGAACCTTAAGATATAAAACACAGAATTGTTGAAAAAAAGAACTCAATGACAGATTAAAAGTAGATTTTAAAAGTGTATGATGTTTGTGGTGTTTGAACTGGAATGTGAAGAAATTACACAGAACATAGCATCAGAAGAAGAGAGATGGAAAGCATAAAAGAGAAGAAAAGAATTATGACTTCTAGAGAGAGATGACCTAATATCCATCTAAAGGGAAATCCAGAAGGGCCCAGTGGATAAAATAGAGGAGAGGCAATATTTGATTAGAAAACACAGGAGTTTTTCAGAAATGTGAAAACATATAAATCGACTTATTCAGGAAGCACAATATATTGCATTCAGAGAAAGTTTTTTAAATTCACATCTAGAGACATAGAAAAATGCAGAATGCCAAGTACACAGGAAAGATCTTAAACGCAGCCAACAAGATAAAGCAGATCATCCATAAAGTTATGAAAATCAAATTCACTGTGGTCTTCACCACATCAATAATAAAATTAATAAGCAATGGCATAATATCCCCAAAGAAATAAAAAATATATATTATGGTAAATTTAGAGTCTTAGGCAGTGTGGTGGCTGGGTGCCAAAGACACCAGCTTTACTTCTCAATATTCATGCTTTTATGTAATGCTCTCCCACATTAAACCAGAGCCGGCTCTGTGACTGGATAGACGAAAGAATGTTACAGAAGTGGTGATCTGATAATTCCAGGCTTAAGAATTTAGAAAGCCTGGCAGCATCTGTTTTGTACTTTTAGAAGTCCTGATCCTCCATGTAAGTGGTCCAGCTACTCTCTGGAAAATCCATATGACAGAAACCTCAGGTGGAAAGAAAGAGGCCTTGGGACCACATAGAGAGGGAATGAGGCCCAACCGTTTCTGCATTCCAGCTGTACCCAGCTTCCAGCTATCGCTGCCAAGACTCCAGACATGAAAATAAGGCCACCCTCAGACACCATCTTACTGCAACGCAAAGCAGACCCCAAGTGTGATCAACAAAAGAATCATCCAGCTGAGACCCCAAACAACCCACAGAGTCATGAGAAATAATAAAATGGTTATAGTTTGCAGTCATCTGATATGCAGGAATAGATAACCGAAACACCCAGAAAAATTCTATTTCAGGGAGTAGACACAGACAAATGGAAAGACATCCCCTGCTCATGGATTGGAAGAGTTGAAATTATTGAAATATCCATACAATCCAAAGTGATCTATAGATTCCATACAATCCTTGTCAAAATCCCAGTGACATTCTTCACAAAAATAGGAGAAGCAATTCTAAAATACAGATAGAACCAAAAAAGCCCCTAAGTAGCCAAAGCAATCTTGAACAAGGACAAAGCTGCAAGCCTCACATGTCCTGATTTTTGAAATATATTACAAAGCTACAATAATCAAAACAGTTGGGACCAGCATCTAAAACAAAGCAAAACAAAACAGAAGAACATGTAGACCAATGTAACAGAATAGAGAACCTAGAAAAAAATTCACATTATCGGTCATCAACTGAACTTTGACAAAGATGTTGAAAACACAATGGGGAAAGGATTCTCTATTTACTAAATGGTTTTAGGAAAACTGGATAGCCACATACAGAAAAATGTAATTGGTCTCATTTCAAAAACCATATACCAAAGTTAAGTCAAAATGGGTTAAAGACTTAAATGTGGTGACTGGGAGGAAAAACAAAACTGGCATTCCTTGAAGATGATGTAAGAGTTTACATAGAAAACATGAAAGGATTCTCAAAAACACACTAGAAATAATGAAAGGGTTTAGAAAGGTAGCCGGCTTCTGTTGTAGAAAATTCCACTCACTCTCTCTCACTCTCTCTCACTCTCTCATTCTCTTTCTCTCTTTATAGATATATACCTACCAACAAATAGAAAACAAAAAATTGAAATACTGTTTATAATAGAAGCCTAAATTATCTAGGAATAAATCTAATAAAGCAAGTATAGTACATGTATAGAGACTCTTATGACAATTAAAAGATGTTAGAAACTACACAAATAGAAGCATATATTATAATAATAGATTAAAAGATCCAATATGGTAAAGATGTCATTTTCCCCCAAACTGACCTATAGGACAGAGGAAATTACAATCAAAACACCAACGGTTTGTTCTATGGACCTTGATAAACTGATTCTATCGTTTACATGAATGAGAAAATTTAAAGAAAAAAAAAGTTCTCTTGAAGAAGAATATGTGATTTACCTCCCAGATACTGATTTATTATAGAGCTGTAATTACTAAAACAGATTAGATTGGCTCAAAACTTGATAAAAATATTAACAATGGAACAGCCCAGAAGAAAGTCATCTGTTGTGTGACAGAGGAGATAGTGCAGATTGTTACATAAAAAACCACTGACTAAATGATCCTGGGGAAATATGTTATCCACATGGGAAAAAATTAAACTGTTACCTCATACTGTTGCAAAAGACAATTTAGATAGACTGAAGATATATATGAAATTCAAACCTTTAAAATTTATAAGACAATAAAGAAGAACTTTTTTATTTTTTAATTTCAGGAGATACAAGTATTTTAGAACCAGGACAAAGAACACTATGTGGTAACTTTACCAGTTTGCCCATTTTATTACTGTGTGATATGACCCATATGTTATTATTTTTTTAAATCTCTTGAGTGTGACTCACAGATTACATTTGAGCCAGATAATCTTAAAACAAATGCCATTATGTAGAAATGGCATTTTTTTCATGAGCAAAACATTTTCCCATCTAACTCTCTAAAATAGTTCTTGTATATCTAGGGAATAAGTTTCTATTTCAGAAATTCCCCATTTCTTTACTGTCAAGAAATCTTCTCTGGCTCAGAATGAAATAACTTATTTTTTTCCCCCAGTAATCATTCAGATATGAAGAAACAATTCAATAAAGACTTTTAATTCTTCATACTCAGACTGTGCTTTGACCTCAACTAGGTATCTTTTTTATTTTAATGAGGCATGAATTGCTCATTGTGTATCTATTCCCTCAGAAAACATTCAACGTTCACCTTTGATGTAAGAATATTAAATAAACAGTTGCTATAGGTTCTCGTTTGATTGCTTTATGCTTTACTGGATAGAGAAACTGCATCTACCATATTTAGCACTAACAACAGCAGAACATATTATAACAACAATTTAGCATTGTCAAAAAGTGTAGAGGAATTAGTAAAGAACTTACATTTCCACAAATTTACTCACTAGGTTAATTTACCAAACATTTATTAAGCACCTACTATGCAGTAATTGTGCTGAGTGATGATAAATGGAAAAGTGAATTTAATAACATATGACAGTGTGATAAATCATGTACACAAAGAATGAGGCTGACTTAAAGAGAAGAGCAACTAATCCTTTCTGGAGATCTTAGAATGTCTTCACAGATACTGAAAAGAGTTGAGCTACCATTCAGAGCATGAATGAGAGTTCTTCAGCTAAACATGATAGAAAAGAGATTTCCCAGCAGACAGATCATGTACCAAGCCAAAAAAATGGAGAAGAAAAAAAGAAATTGGCACTTTGGCAAATTGAGTATGACAAATGGCCATCTTCCCACTACATGGAATGCTGGACAAAATGTCTCTCACCCAAACACACAATAAGCTATAGGAACACAGAAGCTGGAAAGAAAACCCCCTAAATCTGTAAACAACCAAAAAAGAATCTCAAAAAGTTAGAATTCTCTTCCATCCCTCTGGAACATGAGGAACTGATACCTTGGATACTCCTAGCCTAATCAGCCGCGCCCCCACCCCCACCCCCACCCCCTGTCCCCCAGCCAGGCACACATGCCAGGTGTGTGGGGGCTGGAGCTTACTGTGTACTCAGAACACATTAGATACAGCCTCCAGCTGTTAGCTGGAATAACTCAGTCGTAAAACTGGAATCCCAAAAGGGCAGCATTGGCCATGAAACCAGAAACAACAAAAACAAACAAAATCTCTTTGAACATCAGCTCAAGAAAACAACAAAGCACACAAAAGCTGCTCTGGGGGGAAGGAAGGGAGAATAGGTGGTTTGATTTTTAAAAATTACAATTAATACTTGGAAATGAATTCGTATAACAGAATTAGAATGATAGTGAACTAGACCACACCAATGTAACAGATACTGTAATAAACATCATGCTAATAGACAGAGCTAATAAACATCTCCTAATAACCCATAGGAGACCATACATGAGTATGTTTACAATGATTAAAGGAACAAAGGAAGAAGTAGAAAGCATAGTGAAAAAACAGAGCAGCTTGGAAAAAGAAAGAACTTTAAAATACAGCAACAGCCTTTTGGAAATGAGAATTATAGTGATTAAAATGAAGATTTTAAACAACTGATGAGAAAACTGGTAAAATGTGATAAATCTAAGAAAATCACCTCAAATACATCATATAAACTATTAAAAATATTGAAGAGTAATAGTAAAGTGGACAGTATAAATTATGTTTAACCCATTTATATTTATTAAACTGATTTTATTTTTTTCCCTTTAATATCACCATGCTCTTTTCTTGTTTTCTGTTATCTCTTTCCTATATAGAAATTTCCCTTTTTCTTTTTCTTTTTGATTTGTATTATATTCAATACCAGATTTTTGAAAGTAAGGGTTCCCTTAATCTCTTAAACTTTACTTTTTCAAATCAGCTTATTAATATTATTTGTTTATTTTGTTAATATGTGAGTGTTAGATATTTTTGAGAGCTCTTGTATTAGAAAAAAAAATTTCTCCTTTGGTGAAAACCCTAATTCCACAACATCTTCCCTTCAAAACTTTGAAGGTTTTAGCCCATATTTTTCCCCTTGATATTTAGTGCTGCAAGAAGTGAGACTGAGGCTAGACTCATTTTTATTCCTTTTTACTTAATTTGTTTCTGCTGAATGGATGCTTATAGAAATATGTTTTATTGAAAAAGTGCATTTCAGTTTTCCACATTTTGTCTAAGTATGGGGATTTTTCCCCCCATAAATTTTGTCTGGTGAGCAATCAGCACTTTCTAATTCAAAGTTTTAATCAATGTAAGAAAATTCAATTCAATTGTGTCTTTGATGGGTTTTTTTGCTCTCTGTATTGATAGCGCCTATAATTATTAAGTCACATCACTTCAAATAATTTCTTATCCTACCTTGGTCCCTTTTCGTCTGTTTGTTATTTTTATATTTCTTTCTGTTGTCCTTTCGTCTTTTGTTGGTCTATCCTGCTAGCTTTTCGTTTCTTGGAAGTTTTGCTTACTGGATACTATGAACTCACAAGTTTCTAAATTCGAATTATTTTCATTATTAAAATTTCTGTGAATCGCCAGGATGTTGCTTTCCTTATTTCTATAGTTTGTTTTTTGTTGTTTTTGTGCTTCTTTTGAAATCATGATATTGATTTGTATTGACTTTTTTTTTTCCTTATGATACCACGTAAGATTTTATCTTCTTATCCTTAAAGTTAACATTCATCCACCCCTTTCGGTTTGGTATCTGTTTGAATCTCTTTCCCAGATCTCGAAGGCAGATCCATGTGCATAATTTCTAACCCAATTTTCAGTGTCCAGTTACTTTTAATGAGTAGAATTCATCTGGACTGTGGTGTAACTTCCTCCTACCTGTACTAACTGGATTTCCAATGTTTTGAATGGACTAAGTGTATGAAAATGTACCACCCTTAGCATGCATTACTATTAGGGCTCTTATTGCCTCTACCTTTATCCCTATACTTGTAGGAATTTCAATAGGCTGCCTCCAATTTCTGTCTACATTCTGCTCTGTTCTTTCTGAGGGGTGCAGAAATATAGCAAAGGGGTAGGGGGCAAAGGAATACTGACCTATTACTTCCAAAACAGTATCTGTGTATTCCGGGGATTAATTTGTATTCTCATTGGTATATGTAGACTATGGGATTAGGCCATCAGAGACAGGGAAATTTTTTTTTCTACCATCTTTAGGGCAAATGAAGCTGTTTTAATTTATTAGGTAAAGTACATGTTAGTCATAAATTATTTGTATTAATCTTTTGCCATCCTCCCTGTAGACAGTAGAAATATGAGATTCTAGCATCAGGTTACCAGTCAGAATGAGTTGTTAGGGTTCTTATCTTTATATATATCTATATATGTGTGTGTGTGTGTGTGTATGTATTTGTGTGTACATATATATAGTTATTTTAGGGAGTATTTAAAAGTGAATATCTTAATCTATTAGACTGATATGTTTTAAATTGGAAGCTCCAAGATATTTCTGATTTAAATCTTACTAAACCATAATATACAGGAACATGGATTAATTAAATTGCTATTCAGGATCTCTCTCCCTCTCTCCCTCTCTCTATATGTATGTATGTAGAGCCCAAGTAACAAAAGTATGTATAATTGGATCATCATGTCTATATTTCTATGTTGTCTCTCACTTATCTAACAGTAGGGAAAGTTTGACTTCTTCCAGTCACAACCCAACATTCTACTATTGCCAGCTTCCTAAATTGCAAATGTAGTGGGAAAGAACAAATAATCCACTTCTCAATTTCTTGCCTGCAGCCTCAAACTAAATAAATGATAGCTGTATACAGTCATGATTAGAAATAGAGGTATATGAGTCCACACCAAGGTTGCATCACTAGGTATGTGTATGTACCTATACACGTTCTCAATCTTACTGAGTTCCAGTCTTTTCACTAAGAAAACGAAGAGAAGGTAGTTGGGAGATTGGATGAGATGAGCCACAGAAGGGACCTGGCACAGAGTAGTTTCTCAGCTGATCGTGGTTATTATTTTAATTAAATGTCTGAAGTTGTTTCTCCCTTCTGGTTTTTCAAAGAAAAAATAAATTTACCTTCAGAACCAAAGAATAGATGGTTCTCTTCTATCTTTTTCATTAGGAAAAGAAAACAAGTATTAAATGAAAGGACACATATTAAGGTAAGGATTACTATTATTCTGTGTACCCTATTTGTTGTTAGCATTTCATTTCCAATTTCATTTCTGGCTGATAACTCAATATGTATATTTCTTATTGGTGGGGATTTTGTTTAATTTTAAAAATTAGTAGATGAAGGAATCCACCTGTGGCAAATAGAGATGAAAATTTGTTTGGAGGAGGTCAGTTTAATCTTTTCTTACATTAACAGAACACTCTTACATATAGAAATTAAAATCACCATAACACATCTTTGTAAATTAACCATATAATTTCTGTGAAAGCAAGGATTATTTTTACCTTGTTGGTATCAATCTTATTGCATAGCATGCTTTTTGACCCATTATAGCTAAAAACATTAATTTTACAGACCTGTAGTATTTCACTTTTATGGCAAATATATTTCATAATATTTTAACACTGACATTTAAAGGAAAGATGCCTGATTACATTTTTAATCATTTAAGTTTATTTGTTTACTATCAAGTTAGAGATATTAGGGTCTAACTCACCTGTTGAGGTAAAAAGGTATGATCCTGTTTGTTGGGGCACTAACTGTTCTTTTATGATCTATTTCAGACCCAAGATTCTTTTTATCAGGGTGTGGAGAACAAGGTAGGAATATAGTGACTGGCTTCTGGAAAGGATGAGTTGATGGGTGCAGAACATGAATCAGAGGGCTTGTAGATAGTACCAAGTAGGAAGTATCTTGCTGTGTTTTTAAACATGCCACCAGAGATGGGTCAACTGGTTGTACCTAGACAAAGAACAAAAAAATATATACATACATACATATATATGTGTACACAGGCCTATATTTTAATAGCAAAAGATGCAAAATCTCGGCACATTTCTAAGCCAATTTTCTGAAAATTTGTTAGAACATAGTTTTCTACCTTTCTCTATGCATTGTTGGCTGAAATTATGACTACATTAATTTATAAAAGGTATAGCATTTGGTCCTCTTCTTACAAAGTCTTTCTAAAATCTAGGTTCCCTGTCTTATGTTATAAATAACTGAGAAACACTCTTAATTGTAGGCAACAAAATGACCTAGAAAATAAAATAGACATTATGTAATTTCTAATTAGAACTATTGTTAGATCAAGTGATCTTCAGAAACTTTAAAAAAGCAAGACTTTATTTGTTTCCTCTCACATAAGAATGGCTAATAAAAATAGCTAGCATGAACCCAACATTTCAAAATTTATGGAAAATATGACTAAATTATTCATGACGTGTTTATTTCCTAACTTTTCTTCTTTGCTTATCACCTGTGGCAACAACTGGGAGAAACAGGAGAGCACAGGGAAGAGTGATGGTTGAAGAACAGGGAGCATTGGCAAAGTGTCTCTAAAATATACATTGATACATCATTATGCACCTTGCAAATAGTGTCTGTATCTATTAAATACTCTTCCCAAGAAAGGGCTGTTTTATAATAAAATATAATCAAATATTTATGATGATAAATATTTTAATTGATTAGTCTCTTTGTTGCCATCCCATCAGGTGGAAATTTTGAATCATGAATGTCCCAATGTCTGACATCATTTCTATCATAGATGTTCAACATAGGTTTTTGTCAATAAATGCCATAAACAAAACAACTCAAAAAATTGGCTAGGAAAGCCTTTCAAATAAAGCAGGGATCTGTTTTGGAATGAGATTCAACATGGTCCAAATCATTACTTTATCGCTGACAGCACTCTATGTCAGGTCATTAACAGTATAAGAGAAGAATTCATCTATTATTATATCAAACATTTGATTCTTCTTCATCCTTTTAGGACCATGTTTGATGACCCACAAAAACTATGAGAAAGAACTCATCAGGTTTTTATATTTACCTTTAATTGTACAAGCACTGGCGAGCTGAAAACTCCTGGGGGGTAATTTAAGGACAGTCGGGAATCCATGCTTGGCTTAAGAGAAAGGCCTTTCTTTGTTACTATGAAGGACTCTTTCTTTAAACAAGACACAACAGATAAGATGCCCAGCTTGTAAACTTTCACTTCAGCACAGGTACCCTGTATGTTTTGAAGGATATTAAGACAAGGACATTAATACAGCACTGTTCTGGAAGTACAGGCTATACATGCATACTCTGTGGCTGTGAAAAAAAATGGGTATGTTGTCCCTGTAATCTCCTACAATGGAGAATGATTGAATTAACCCTAATGCATTATCCTTTCATGAGATGAAGTAGAAGTATTAGTTTCTTGGATTTGGACTACATGATAGAAAAGAGAAAAATAAATGTATTTTTAAATTTAAATTAAAAAATTAAAATTAAATTTTTCCAAAATGCCTATGTATAATGAGCAACCTCATTTTGTGTTTCCAGAACTAATAACTATTTTTGGAGTCCTATCCTCCTTTACCAGAATGACCTTTATTCAGAAGATTCAACACTGCTTTAGGGAATTCCAAATACTGAAATATTATCATTTCAGTAGTTTATGCAAACACTATAGCACCTGTACTCTCAGCATATTCTTCCTTCAGACAGCTCCCACTCTCTTATAAATTTTCCCTATTTCTCTCCTCTATAGATGGGAGTAAATTACTGTTAAGAGACATTAGTGTTTCTTTTTTACACAGTGACATTTAAATTTATAATGCATATATACAGGCACATATTTAAGCTTTTTTATTGGACAAAAGGGAACTGAGTACATAAATGAAAACAAAATTATCTACTCATACAATCACCAAAGCTTAAAATGAGGAGAAAGACTTAAAAGTAATTTGGTCTATTCATGCTTCCCCAAATACCAGCTGGCCTCCGCCCTGGCATGAGTAGATAATCATGCAGGCACACACACAAACATTTCAGGGACAGTCACAATGGAGAATAATCTACCATTTGAAGACTGACTAAAGAAGAGATTTCACAATGTCACTGCATGAATCCATCACTGGGAAAATTCAGGACATGATGAATGTTCGCAATTGGCTGGAGGGAAAATGGTGGGAGGTAAGAAACGAAGGTCTTCTGGGAACGGATGGTGGTTGCCAGGCATTTAGAGCATGTTTGGCAGATACTAGGGAACAGGGAGGGTTTGTAAGCAGGGGAGTGTCATGAACAGAACTCAGATGACGGTTTATCTGACTCCAGAATTAGAATTCTTAAATGTTGTATGAACCACATAAAAACTTGGAAGGGATCCAGAATTTAAATTTTCTTGAGCTAAAAATAGGGATAACAGCCATTATAAAATTATAAAAAGAATAGTATAGGCTTTTCTTTTTTCCAGTAGACAGTGGTTTTCTTTTTTCTTTTTCCTTCTGCTTTGATTATCCACTTACTAAACATCTTGCATGCCCATTTTGTGAAAAACACATGTGCTATGAGCAGTTTTTGCTTTTATGATAGTCACACAGATTGGACAAGATTAAAAAGCTACAGTCAAGGGCAATGTTGACCAGACTATTATACTTGCAGGCTTCCTAGACTAAAATACAAAATGTATTAGTTTCATGAATTGGAGAAGATAATTAGAACAGGCTTAGCTTTCATATTCAACAGTATAACTTTGTTTGTAATTCAGAAAAGACCCAAATTTGAAAAGGAAAAGATGTATTATAAAGAATTTCTTGTATGCATAGAATTATTTACATGAATTCCTTGGTTTCCTCTTCAAATAATGACAATTTATGTAAAGCTGTAAAGACAAGTATTTTGTTTAAAAATAAGTTCAGTGACTCACAGAACTTTAAACATTAGTTCCCATCAACTCTAGGCTAAATTTAATAATTGTGTATATTCTCTTTAAACATATAAATTTGTGATCTCAGAGGGCCTCAGATTTATTATAATAAAGTCTACCATGAAAAAAATGAGTTTATTAACTACTAACATGTATTTGTCAGCTTTCTTTGATCATCTGTAGTGTATTTTCTCATTTAATTCTTATGATCCAGCAAGTAGACACTATTGTTATGTTCATTTTTCAGATGATGAAAGTGAGTCATAGCAAGGTTACATAATTTACTCAAGTTCACATAGCAAGAAAGTGTAGGAACAAGATTTCAAACCCAACCAATCTTCCTCCACATCCCACAACCTAACTAGTTAATATACTGTCTTCTGTGTACAAACAAAACAATTTATAGATTTACCTGCTAGTGCAAGGCACACACATGCAGGCTCACATGCATACACACCCAATTGTTTGTTTTTTTTACGGATTTTTACCAACCCATGAATGATAGAAGTAAAGCTACTATCATCTGGGGATTCTGGCATTCTTAAATTTAGTCAGTTTCACCACATTAAAGTTAGTCTAAAGTCAAAAGTTAGTCTAAAGCTAATTAAGCTATGATGTTGGTTTTATTTCCCAGGTGAAAACATAACATTTGCTGGGTCCTGGTCCCAAATTGTCCATTCCTAAATTTAGCCAGTAATTTCAATTCTTGATCTTTATGGATGACAAAAGAAAGTGAATTTCCTGGCATTAATCTTATCAACCCTCTGTTGCTGATGGAGCAATTATATCTATACTATAATCTGGTACTCTGAGTAATATTTAGAAGAGGAGCTAAATAGAAAATGTAGATGTAGCCAAGGATTTATCCACCTTGTAACTTCCTCTCATTCCTTCCAGTGAATTTGGGATTAGGTAACTTGATTGAAGGTTTACGTCAGACACTTTCACCAGAATGTCCCTGTAATTTCCTCTGTAACGTGCTGTAAATGGAATGGCAATGCATATTGGAAATGGAATTCTCTTTTCCATAGCTGAGCATTCAATGATGATGACATTACTGACCAACTCTTCATTATCGCTCACTACTAAAGAACTCATGCTATTAACTATCCGGCATTCTAGGTATTGTAGAATACATGATGGTGCTGTAATGTAGCAAGACACTTGGGGGCTGGTATCATCATTCTGCACATCACGATATCTGCAGAGGGGTGGAAAAAAAGGGACATCATTTTTCCAATTACTTGATTTATAAACTATGTAACTAAATGCACAACAGCACAAACTCTAGAGACACATTGTATTGGTGTGAATCCCAGTTCTTCCACTTACTGACTCTCTGACCTTGGGCAAGATACTCAGCCTCTCTGGGTCTCAGTTTCCTCAACTATAAAATGGGTATAAAATTATCTTGCAGGAAGGCTATGAGAAATGAATGAACTATAAAATATATGTTTTATATTTCACAAATGAAATATATATAAGTAACTAAAAAGCTGTGCCTGGAACACAGTGTGTATTATATATGCTAGTATCGTTGTTGTTCTATTATTAGTTTAGTGGTTGACTCATTTTTCAGTTTTGTTCACTTCACAATATGAATCTGAAGATTGTTGAAATTTCTTGAGAAACCAAGCACTAATTAATACTTGAATAGTTTACTAAATTTTGAGTAAAGGAAATGAATATATATCTGGGACTGGAATTGTCTAAACACATTACATCAAATGATGATGTTTACTACATTTTATAGAAAAACTGAAATAGGTACAAAATTACCTTGAACTTGTGATTGATCAAGGTAATTAGAAACAGAATATTTACAATACTCAAAGAATCAATCCAAAAGCTTATTTTAACCATTCATTTTACTCTTGCTTTTTATACCATCAACTTGAAAAAGATTTTAATCTTACAGATTTGAATTCCAATTTGAGATCAGTCACTTACTACTTATTTGACTTAAACATAAACAATTATTATTTAAAAAGCCAATATTTTAGTTCTTCCTATGAACCAGGTTTTAGGCTACACATTATTTCATTTAATCGTCATACCATGAGGTCAGGCAGGTACTACTGTCATCACCACTTTGCAGATAAGGAAATAGGCTTAGAAATTTTAATTTACTATAGATCACAACAATGCTAAGTCATAGAATTATAATTATTGAGTCCTTCTTTAGCACAAAAGCCCCAGACTTTCTTGTATAATACCATACTTCCTCAAATCGTTTCTAAGCACTGGCTTCTTTATCCATTACAAACTGAAACTAACAGCTACTCCATAATAATGTGAAGATTGATTGAGATAAAACATTCAAACTTGGTATAATAGTGGGTTAGCATAAAATGGGTGCCCAGTAAATGTTAGATCTGAGTTTCTCCTCTTCTTTCTACTTCTCATGTCATACCAGCGAAGTGACTGAAATACAGGCAATGTCAGAAAAGAAATAAGAGGATCTATATAAAATCCAGCATTAATACCCAGATCTAGAATAATTGGGTTTGAAATGCTTTTCAATTACTAGCAAATTGAATTTTATAGTGCCCTTTAGCACAAAAATCTAAAAAAAAAAATGTTGAAATTGCAGAGTGGGTTATTTATAATTCTGAACCCATGAAGTTAGAAAGAATAGAAAATTACCCAGCACATTGGCCTGTTTGTGTATTCTCTGATGATGGTGATAATGGTACTTCAGAAAAAGGAGAAACATTGTTTAAGAGAAAATACACTGACCCCGTGTTGTATAACATCAATAACGATTGTCTTCTATGCCCTGGAACTCATCTGAATACACTCTTCTTCCAAAACACTGACAGGTGAAGTAGGGCAAGAGGACCTGTAAGTGCTTCCATTTCCCCCAGCCCTAATCAAATTGACCTAGTCCAGCAGCTAAAATAATCATACTGGTTTACTTTAGTCTTGTTTCCCTCTGAATCTATACACACTAGGGCAACTGCACTAGAAGAGATAGACTTCCTTCAGAAAGCTATCCAGGAAGGAATCACAGCAGATTCTGAGGAGGTTTTGTTTTTGACATACGTCTTTTATGTGGCATGATGGCTTCCTAGCCTGAGGGGCTGAAATGAATAGTCATCTTCTTAGATATGCAAGCCAAGCAAAATGTGTTTGGGTGCCACAGAGAGGAAATCACTAACTAGGGAACACCTAAGGGAGGTGTCAGAGGGAGTGGTTCAGCAATGACTAATTGGTTGATGCTTTGAGTCATTTCTGAATGGGAAGACATGAAATATGAATGTTTTCTCAAGTGCAGTGGGCAACCACATATTGATTACTTTAAAGTTGTTTTACAGGGACAGTATTCTTTTAAACCATGGAGGTCTTTCATGCATTGAATGTAGTCTTATGACCTCTACAGAATCCACTAGATTCTCAGAGCTATAGGGACTTCAAAGCTAAACTAGCTCAACCTCTCCACTGTACAGATGCAATAAGTAAGGTAAACGTGAGAAAAATGACTTGCTTGAAATCACAAATGCAGTTGTGTTGTCCTGGGAATGGTGTTGTACATCTGAAAGTATCACACTTCATGGCAGAGAGGGGTAAGTTAAAGTTGGAAGTGTGTGGGAAGTGAAGGAAGTGAGGGGTTTTGGGGGTACAAATTAACATACTACTAACATTTAGCCGAGCTTAAACATCTGCAAAGTGGCATGGTGTTGAAGCCATTCACATGATTTTCTCATTTGACTTTACCAATAACCCCAGAAAGCATATCTCATTTCTGCAAAAAAAAGAAAATGGGGCTAAGAAATGAAGCAAGTTGCCCAGGGTCACAGAACTATGCAATAAAACAGGAGATAAAATTTAAGTCTGACTCCCAAACCAATTTTTTTTTTCCGTAATTCCCCATTGTCTTCTAAAGGTGTTGTGCTTGCTGGGAAAATATGGCTTGTGAATATTTTATTTTATTTTGTTTGGGCAAATAGGGTTATTATCCCTGTATATAGGGGAAATAACTCATAAAATAGATCAGTCAATTTCAATATATTGTTTTTAAGTTATGAGGTCTTTGAAAATCTGATGAAATCTCTGGACTATCTCTAATAAGATAAAATAAGTAGAAAAATATACATCAATTATGAGAACTTTCAAAAGTTTATCCATGAGCCCCCTGTGTTCTACAGACACAGGTTAAGAATTCATGAAGATTTACAAATAAAATAAATCTGAGAATTTATTTGAGGATATAAATAAAATAAATCTGAGGCAAGAAAATTCTCTCCTGATATTTGAATGTGCAGCCTCCTAGTTTTTTATTGTCGTTGAAACAGTAGCATGTTAGAAAAGTGTCCAAGGTTCTGGACAATTGTTCATTTTAACTACTTTCTTATATGATCAATTCCTTTTTTCTTTAAAGAAATATTTACTGATTGTTTCCTAAAGTTATAAGAAACAAATAATATTAGCAGTAGCAGCCATATGCATTTTTATTGGAGTAATTTAAGCTGAAATATTAATTTACAATATCTTTTGGAGACCTAAAATGGAAATATATTATTCATGCATAAATACTATGTATACTAACTACAGAAACGCCCATATAAGTAGGTATATACAAGCACCTCTCACACTGCATTTACTTACTCCTTTTCCATTATGCTATTGTTTTGCTTTAGGCTCTCTGAATCACTGGGAAGAAGACTATTCATATGTTTATTGGAGATATCACATGTTATTGAAGATGTCGTAATCTCTTCTCTTTGGCTTTCTGAGGTCTTTTGAATTTCTCTTTCAGTTGTCTGGATTATGTCATATATCTCTTCCCTGTTACCATTTATGTTCTCAATAGTCATGTGTTCTTTTTGTTTATCATCTTCATTTTCTGCATTATCTGGGAACATTTTGTTCTGTGACTCTTCTTGCCCTGTTACATCTCCATTCAATGATGTATTGTTTGCTTTTGCCACTAATTTTGAACTCATATGTGCCTTATTTTTTTTTAACCGGACCTGGTTTATATAATGACTTTCCTTTCCAGTTGTGGGAGAAACAGTAGCTGTTTCTATGACATTTTGTTCCTCTCTTGCAGCAATGTCTGTTGCTTTGATATCTTGAATGGTGGACATTGTTTGCAGTGGAGTACATTCATTCTGCATGCCGCATAAATTACTCATCTCTTTTTCTTCTTTCTTTAGAAGTGTAGCAGTGCTCCCCAAATATTCATTTATTTTCATGAGACAATCTATGAAAATAATGATTTCTGCACACACACACAGAGACACATAAAAAGAATAAATACAAAACTAAACCAAATTACATTTCTCCATTGACATGTAATGAGGCATGACAAGGACCTAGAAAGACCCTTACCAGGTATTTAAGCCTATCTCCCTCTTGAAGGAGATAATTTGTACAACTGTCACTTTTTTAACACACTTAGGAGTTGGTGATTTTTTAAAAATTTAGTAGCAAAGAGTAAATCTAATCCCTCTTGCTCAAGAAAATGCTTTGAATATCTAAAGATAGATGTCATGACCCCTCCTTCCCATAAGACCTGGTTCAATTGGAGTCAATATCTTTCTCAATCATTCTTTGTACCATATGATTTTGAGAATTGTTCCTTCTCCTTTGAATGTACTATACAGTTTATCAACGATCCACTTATAATTATTTGCCTAAAATTTAACAAAACATTCCAGATGAGACATGGGTAGCAGGCATATCAAAGCTATGATATGTTACTTGTACTGATGTGGATACTGGAAATTGGAATTTCACTGGGTATTTTAATGCTATGAGAATTGGATTAGATTTACACTATTCCTCCTGCTAAGCCTATGATCATTGGCAATTTTCAAATTGGTTTTTTAAAGAACAGCTCTAATTGTACCCATTCTCTGATTAGAACCCACACTGGCTACTCAAGGACTAGTAAACTAAGTCAAGCCTATTTTCTTTGTTGTACACCCTCACCATGATCTGATTTGATATAATCTCTCACTCCATCTCCGTTTCTTACCATTCTCCTGTTTGTTCATCTCTCCTCTCCTCATAGCTGGGGTCACTTGATGGTGCCTTGCAGACTTAGCAACTCTCCAATCTTTAGAATTCAATTCTGAGCTAAGGATATAATTTAAGGACCCATAGCTCAGTGTTTTTAGAGTTCTTATTAAATCATTGTTTCACTAGTCTGAGCTTATCTTTGGGTTCCAGCTCTGGCAACCTATTTTTGTCTTGTACCTGAGACCTTGTCTTTATTTTGAACTTCTATTCAGGTAGCTGTGCTCTTATCATCTTCCATGAGCATTTGTGTTGATGTGCCTAGGGCCACATTCATTCTTTCTGGAGATGAGTCCTGGCTATAAGCTCTAGCATGTGGTCACCGGGCCATGTTGCCTTGGACAGATTTCCCTGATGCCCGCTATCTGCCCTCTAGACTGAATTTCTTAACATTACCTACCCTGGATTCTGATTGATGAGACCTTCCCACTTTCCTTGACATTATATTCTTTGGAGTGGGATTTAATGATACCAACCCCTTTCTTATCTAGAGTGACTATTGTCAAAGATCATATTCAGCAAATGCCGTGTTCTTCCTGCCATACTTCTCAGCATCCATAACTGGGCCTATTCCCAAGAACTGGCATCCTGTTAGTGTGTGAAAGCAGTCCAGCTCTATATCTCAGCCCACCCCAGTCTCTACAGGACTTTTTGCAATTAATAGGTTCAAGCTCAAATAAGTCTAAAAATAGAATGTCATACTCCAATATAGAAAATCTTGCTCTGGCCCAAACTAGGGCTTTATTTTCCTACCTCTAAGTCTTGGATCCTGTTAATAATACCTTTGTTGGAATGCTCTTTTAAGATTCCCAATTTCCAGCTGCACAAATATAACTAATACATTATTATTGTGCATGTGTCTTATTTTACTTCCCATATTATATTGTTAGTCCCTTGTGGACAAAGACTGTCTTAGCATTCTTTTTATGGTCCTTAGTCCCTCTCAGAGTAACTACCCCGTCAATACATCTTAGAGAAAGAATAAATAAAAGAAATACTTGCCTTGTCTCCAGATACACTGATTCTCCTTGTCCAGCAGGACATACAGCTGCTGGCAGGTAGAGTGCAGAGTCTCAGCTGTGTGCTCCATGAGTTGGTGAAGGGCCCTACTGAGCTCTTGTCCCAGAAAGACTATTGTGGCTATACGAGTGGCCTCACCAGCCCTTTCACAGTGGTCACTGCCCAGGAGCGCCTGCTTCAGCATCAGGTTTTGTCTCCAAATCTGCTTCAGTATCTGGCCCAGTTTACCTGAGCCCATGTCTTCTGTATCCATTTTATGCTCCAAGAGTAGAATGCTGTCTTCTTGCCAGCAACGCCTAAAGGTCTAGCAAATTCAAACTTGGCGATGGTACTTCTCCTAAAATCTAGGAGCTGATCCAAGTTGGCTAGCCAAGCACTTTCTCACCACATAATAGTTTATTCAGCTTCTTGTTGACCAGTGAAAAGTTACTAGGTGACCAAAGGAGGGGCGTTCCTGCACCCTGGGTGCACTGTGTACAGAACGGACCAATCACAAGATAGAGTCAGCTCGCACAATCCCACTTCCCATGTAAGTTTTACACATCAAGAGGCTATGGAAGCACCATATACTTTTCAAGTTTCAAAGGCAACAAAATATGGATTCTTACCAGGTGGTAGGATGAGAATTTTATTAATCAAAGGTAAACTGTTTTAACAAGATTGCTAAGAAGATTCCTTTGTGACACTTAAAAATACTTTTGAATGAAATATGTCTACTGCAAAACAATCTGGGAGTGTGGGAGTGGTGAACAGTTGGAACAAGATTGGCTACTAGTAATTGTTGAAGCAGCATATCATTACATGTGGGTCATTACAATTCTAATTAGCATATGTTTATCATTTTTTAATAAAGCGATAATTTATTTTATATCTGGTGCAGATTTTATTACCATTGGTTGGGTAAATTTAATTGGTACCTTTTTATTTAGCAAGTCTGCAGCAAGATTGAGACAGGCTTTTGGCCTCTTCACTGTTAATTTCTCTTTAATTGGGTCAGATGTGCATTCACTAAAAGAAAGCAAATCTGAGGAGTAGCTTTCTCTGAACTAGCAAGGAGTCCCTACAGTGTATAATTAAAATTAGGTACAGCAAGTTGTCACCACCAGCTGGCCCCTCAGTTGATACAGGATGTAAGAGTCCATTGCAATAGGGGACTTGAGGGGGTAGCCTGGGGGTGTGCAGAGGAACCCAGAACAGGCTGTCTCCTCCTCTCCAGCTCCCCTCCTCTAACAAGGGAGAACACAGCATCAGAGGGAGAGCAAAGTGCATTCCAGAGAGGCTCCTGTGCTCTCAGAGCTACTGGAATGAAATGAAAGCTTTCCAAAGTGGGGCTGGACTGCTTCCCGCCCACAGGCACTGCGTTATCTCATCTTAAGCACTGGAGTTCTTAGAGCTACGCTCCTGACGCCTGGAAGGCGAGATAGAGAAACACAAACCCTGTGAATAAAGTAAAGAATGAATTCCACCCAAGCTGCTAGTGGCTGAAGGAGCTGAAGGGAAAGGAAAGGAGCTGCCCGAGGAGCGGTGGCTGGGGTGGGGTGAGGCGGGGTCTCCTTCTCTGGTGGAAACTTCTGTTTACTGAAAAGGCGACCTTTTCTAAGGTCTGAGTCTATATCACATCATGGATCACACTCTGTTAATGTTTTTCACCCTCTTCTCAATACTAAACACTTTCTGGTTCAATTTTAATTCATTTTTTTCCCTTTAACTCCTGAAATATATGTGTAATACTCAATAATAATGGATATATGGCTTTAATTCAATACCAATTCTGAAAACTTTCTCTAGTATTTTACCGTAGGCCAGACACTATCTAATCGCTGGGAATGGGGCCTTTTAGAACTTTGGAGAGAGGCAAACACAAGAACAGATGATTAAAATACAAATTAGACTTATGTTGAGAGCAAGAGCAGAAGTATGAACAAAAGATATCATGCAAGTCTGAGGGGTAAAAAATTAATTCTTAGAGAGACCTGGGAGATGTACAAATTTTGAGCTAAAAGACAACCAGGATTTGAGCAGGCTAGACAATGGAGGGAAAGAACATTTCAGCATAGGAAATAATGTTATCATGGAGGCATGAAATGATATAGTGATAAGAGATAGGAAAGTATTGCTCTCTCTAGGAAGGTTCAGTAATGAGTCAAGGGAAGTGACAAAGGAAGAATCTAATAATTGTGGAGAGTCTGGAGGAGAAACTGGAATTTTGTTTTGCAACAGAGAGAAATTAAATGCTTAGATGGTAGAGACACAGAAGTTAAGAGTCTTGAGGGCCTATGGTAAAGCAGCAACAGGGCAGGCAAGGCAAGGGGATGCCTTCAGAGGAGATTCAAGTGGAGTAAATAGAATTTAGTGACTCATCAGGGGGAGGGAGAGGAGCAGAGAGTATTGAAAATCTATCCATTGACTTATTTGAGAAATATTTGCCCTTGGCAGAACTGTGCTTGGTAATGGAATGTGACCAAAAGTTGTAGTTTAGGTGACTGACCAGATGGTAAACAATTAATTGAGTTAATTAGCTGAGTTAAGGTACTTAGGAAAAGCATTAGGTTTGATGGGTAGATGATTTGATTACTTTTGGATGTGTTGAGTTTGAGATAGCTCAGGATAATTCTTTAGAATGTATTAGAAACGTAGAAGGAAAGTCAGAACAACACTGGCATATTTGAATGTCATCAGTACGTAGGTGGTGAATGAATCCTGAAAGTAGAAGAGGTCAATAGAGAATTTACACTATGCTCATTTAAGTATTGAATAAAACTGATAATGAAATACTGAATCACTGGGTAAATACACATTTTTTTTCATTCTAGATATGTGGGAAAATTCTTTCTCAGGGTGGGGAAAAGCCCCCAAAACATTTCTTCTTAATCTCATTGACATTTGCTATCCTCAAGTCTAAACTTGTTCTCCATCTGGCTTCCCAAGAACATGTAATATTTGCAAAGTCAGATCTACCACAGGCCATGCTACATTTACATGTTAAAGCAAGCATCTGCACGTTCCTGAGTCTGGTTTTCAATTATTTGATGTCACTAACCATGATAAGAACTGATATTTGCCATCAAGATTTGCGATACCCACAGAACTACAAAAATTCATGTTGATGGATTTAACAGTTAATTAACATCCTCATTGTGGCTTCTTGTTATCACTACTAATACTTGCTTTTACTTCCTTCCTGAAAATTCTGTGTTCCCACTGACATGAAAGGGATAAGTATGAGGTCTTGAATTCATACAAAGCATTATAAGTTGAAAAGACAGCAGTTCTTAATATTAAAAGTATCAATGTGAGTAAAGATAATAGAGAAAAAATTCCAGTAAGTAGGATAGTCACCTGTTAATTCCCCAAAGAAATAAAACTGCCATACACTGGACAACCCACTGATGCTACACAGGAGGAAAGGATGATAAAATTTCAAAGTGTAACCAAGTGTACTACTTTCCATAGACTTTATGATGAGTAGTGGTGGAGAAGTCAGATGTAAGTAAATGAGCTATGTATCTTTGAGACACTATTTGCCAGTATTATTAGTTTTGTTATCTGATTTTGTTATTTTCTTGGAGTTCCTGTAGTTGCCTACATCAGAGATTTTGGTGCAGTCAACCCAGACTATTTTGCCCCATATGAAAACTCTTATTGAATATCTGATTACTTTGATCTGTTTAGGATAAGTTCATACAACCAGACAGTGAGTAAAAGGAGTAAGAAAAATAGTTTGGGTTTTGTTTTCCCCAGTAGCTTATTGCACTGAAAAAATACGAATTAAATATCAGAATTCTCAATGTGTTTATCAATTTAACACTGTTTTGAAAGAGCAAGTGGTAAAAATCAAAGCTAAAACTTCTGGTTTAACAATGTAGATTAGATACATATTCTATCTCTGCCTCCTCCTGAAATGCAAAGGATAAAACAATATGTAAACTCCAAAGGACAAATACAATGGGTGATAAGATGGCAGGTAAAAGATGTCAACAACTTATGAAAGATCAAAAGCAGATGGACAAGGTATAGATGACTTAACCAATCCAATAAAGTAACTGTGTGGTGGAAAATTGGCCAGTTCTTGCCATAGTTTCTCAGAAGGTACCAGTAATTAGAGAAATCTAGTACCTGTGAAAGGGAGAGTAAAATTGGGGCTGTAAACAAGTTTTCATTGAAACTTAGTTCTGGAAACAAGTAGATTCCCCAGTTCTCTCTCCTCTGCCCCAAATAGCCAGACAAGTCTCTCTTCCACCCATTGTAAGATACAGATATTTTCTATGAAGAAACTGCAGCAGAAAGGCAGGAGGCCTGCACTGAGCAGAGAACTGGAAGAAGGTGCCATGCTGACAATAAGTGAAATTCTACTGGTTTAAATAGTGAGGTCTCTCTCCACTCTGCTCAGCAATAAGAACAGGGATCAGCAAGCATAACCTCTCTGGCAGAAGGACTGAGGTTTCCTTTGTAGAGTAACTGAACAACAGAAGAAAAAAATCTATCAGTAGTGAAATTTAGTGTCTGTCTCCCTACTCCCTGACCACAGACGTTTGCTCGGCGCCTGCCAGATCATCAACAATGAAGCACCCAGTCATAAACCTATCTATGCATGTAAAATTTCCAAACAATGATCCTAATGCCTCAGTTTTAAGTACAGAACAACAATCAAAGAGGTCAGGCATTTGAAAAGCTTCTAATATAATGCTGGAGACTAAAGCAAACATGAATAAGGAACTTGAAAAAAATAGAGCCAACAAAGGGAAGAGAAGAAAATATCAAATAAATCTATAATTAACACTCTGAGTCTGGGATAAGAAAAGCTAATGCACCCACAAAACAAGAAAAGATTAAAAGGGAGCATTCAGACAATGAGAAAAAAACTGCAGAAATTAAAATTGGGTAACAGTAAATGTTTACACTGGTAATGGGTAGGAAGAAGCAGTTGAGTAAATCTCCCAGAAGGTCAAACAAAAAGACAAGGAAGCAATAGGGGGAGAAAAATGAGGTTAAGAAAACTATGGTTCAGTCCAGGTGATCCAATTAATAGAAATACTGGAGAAAGAAAACAACAGGAAAGAAATAATATAAGAAAGTTTCCCAGAATTGAATGACTTGATATTCCAGACCCAAAGGGTCCAGAACAATACATGCCCTCCCCCCTGTGAAAAAAAAAATTCTAACTGGTCATATAATCACAAATATCCAAAGCACCAAGGACAAAGATCCTAATAGCCTCCAGAACAACTCTTGACTCTAGGAGCTATTATAGTGCCACCTGTGAGACCTTGGTCTTGCTAAGGACTAGACTGACACTTACAGCTCAGCTTGGTGTTCTGTTAAACATTAAGTTTTCACAGAACATCAAATTCATTGAAGGGCACTCTGTAACTATGCTGAATCAAGACAAAAATGAAGACCACTCTATAATTATGTCTAAACACAGACAAGACACAAGCATTGTCCAAGTCACAAAACATCAAGCATCTCCCAATTCCAGCTGATATGGTGAGAGCTGCTTCTTACCAACTGTAGCTCTAGCATCTCTCTAGTCTTCCCTCCCTATAGAGAAGATCTACTAAGTTACTGAATGTAGAATTGTTCCTGCTTTTAGCCAGCATCCAATCGAGAGCAGGACATTTATCTAAAATCACACAACCAAAGCCTAGTCCTATAATAAGTCCCTTTAACACTCTAACTGAAATGCCCCATGGCTCCCTCACTGAAATGCAAGGTATGGGGAAAGGACAAAGAAGTTCCATACCCTCTTCAAATCACCGTTCTGCCCATATCTCTATTGACCTGGAAAATTCTGGGCCCTGTCCTTTTGGGTTTTTATGGAGGCCTCATTACATAGGCATGACTTCTTGCATCATTGGCCATTGGTGTTTGATTCAACCTCCAGCCCCTCTTCCCTCTCTGGAGGTGGTGATTGTGGGAAGGAGCCCCCCTAATTAGGTGCTTTCCAAAAGTCACTTCATTACCATAACAAAAGACACCTAGTCACTCTCATCACTAAGGAAATTCTCACGGTGTTAGGAACATTCTGCCATAATTCATAATAAGCTCTACCTGTTCAATTACAGGTGTATTCCTTGTAGTCTTTGGCAGTTGGGCATCGTCAGATGCTTGGATACTTGGGTGGGGAGACAGGCAGGGAGCTAGTGTCCTATTGCTTTTTTTTTTTAAAGTTGTTGTCATACTGTTTGACTCTTTAAAACTATATACATGTGTTACTTTGATATAAACAAAATTCATATATTAAAAATGAACTAAGACCAAATGTTGCATTCACTATACATCCTTTGGCAATGATTAATTACAGTTGACATAGCATAGTCTTATCAAGTGGGTTACTTCAGAATAGCTAATACATACTCTTACTGACTTTATAAAGAGTCATTTATCATTTGAAAATGCTTGGAATTCAGTGGCAAGTATTAGAGAATGAATTTTAAAGCATTCAGTGGCCTGGGCATGATCTTCAAACATAGGTGGAATAATTACCTGGTAATGGCCCAATTTCAAATACTTCATCTTGAGCACAGAGCTCTAGATACAACAGAAGGTCAACAAATGTTTGATGATCAAGCCAATGATGAAATGTACTAAACAATCTACTCTTTCTTTTTTTTAAGAAATCATTATACTAGTTTCCTAAAAAAGTAATTAAAAACATTCCTTAATATCATCAAATACTGGGTCAGGGTTCAAATTTCCAATTGTCTCATAAAAGTCACAAGTACCTTTTTTATTTTTTATACAAGTTCTAAAATTTACCCTCCAAATAAGTTCCACATAGACAACTGCTTGCTAATAATTTTCATACAAATTAAAACAACTGGAAACTCCTTAAAAAATATGCCAATAAAAATGGTGATGGAGCAGTTTAATTATGGATTTAAAACTTACCTTTACTTTTGTCATTTTTATGTCTTGATAAGAAGCAGAACTAAAGGAATTGGTTCAAACTAAGTCACCAGATTTGAAAACTACAGCAGATGCATTTGCAGAGATCATTTTATTCCTTTGGGTTTAAATGAATTCTCAAATCTTTACCATTCAATTACAGGAATGATTGATTCTGAGATGTTTTGTCATACCTGGGAGTTTAGTATTAAAAGTTCTTACCGGCAAGCTCTATAGTCTCTGTGGAAAGAAAATGGTTTGTTCAGAGTGTCAGGAACTAAATTAGAAATTGAAAAGTAATTAAGGGCATTCCATTGTTTGGCTAACAAAACTTCTTTCGTAACAGCGTCGAGGGCCTCTGAAATTAGTGTCAGTGTTTGGATTACAGCTTTGCAACATGTCTCTGTTGAGTCATTGTTGTGTTTGTAAAAATTATGACTCTTAATACAGTCACAGGCCTATGAAATGAAACCAATGATGTAAGTTTTCATGTGAAATGAAAACTAGATAGTTTTCTACTCTGCCAAAATTCTCTGAGACAGTTTCAAACAAGCGTGTGCCAGATGCATTGCCATGTGTGTTCTGTGGTATCCCAGTATTTAAAATGTGTTTCTATTCCCTCCGCATGGCTTGACCTCTACCAAGGCATGATTAGAGATAGGAGGCATCCTTCTGGCAATGAGAGAAAAAATAACTGAAAGAAGGAAAAGTTTAAAAAGGAGGAAATGAAAGGGTCTAATGTTTTGACGCTGCATAGTCCTCCAAGTTCACCTAGAGGTTCCTCCCTCCTTTCCTCTGGACACTCATAAAATCTACCCATGGAATACGGCTGTGCTGTTCCAGATCTCACCTCAAGAAAATGTCTCTTCCACCTACACTCTATGACATCTCTTTGAGACCTTATTCCTAGACATATCATAAAAGGGTTCATCTATTTGAAAGTGAAATTGTTGTCAGAAGTCTTATTCCTCACACTGAAAAAGCAAAAATAAATTTGCAAGGAACAAATTCTTCAGCATGAGCTACATACTCAACATCACAGCAACTCTTTATTGAAGTGGGGAAGGATGCTCACAGATGCCCAATTTGCTGCTTTTCAGAAATAATTCAACTCTTCCATCTAAATTTGGATGGGTCTGAAACCACCTCAGGAACCCCCAGTGCCTATAACTCCTAGAAGACTATTATACACATTGAATCCTCAAGTGTCTTTTTTGCTTGGAAACAAAATTCATTACAAATGGAAAACACTGAGTTCCTTAGAACCATAATTTCTCCCCTCTTAAACCATTGTTATCTCAACACATTTGATCTTACGCTATCAACTGCTGTCTTAGATATACTATGTATAGCACAGATATTAACCATGTCCAACATCAGAAAAGAAAACATTACCAGTCTTTCTTTTAGCTCCACTTCCCCTGCCCATTGCTCCCATCTCCAGGCTCAGGGCCACCCTCAGATGTCAGTGAGTGGCAGTGGGTGAGAGGAACAGCCACAATTGGCCCAGGAAAGCATTTTTGTTATGAAATTATCACTGGTGTCTCCTTTCTGGCCATGATTCCTACCTGCCTCTCCCTTTCAGCCCATCTTCCCTGTTCTTTTTCTCTTACTGCCTTGAATAATCTGCCAAAAATCACTTGGATAAACTCATTTGCACAAGTATCTCAGCAGGTCTGTGAGTCTCTTCACCAGCATTACATGAATTTTTAGAGACTGAATCTGTAATGGCAAAAATCAAAGCATATATGAAATCCCTTTCCAGGTACCGTTCAGCCTATGTGTTAGGTCTGCTCAATGAAGTGATATCATCAGGAACATTTTTTTTTCTGTTATTTTGAGCACTGTCAGAAATGTATGATTTTTCTGCTGCCTCATTTCTTTTTTCTTTTTTCCATTTTTTTCTTTTTTCCATTTTTTTCTTTTTTTTTATAATTTATTTTGGTATCATTAATCTACAATTACATGTTCAATATTATGGTTATTAAACTACCCCCTTCATCAGGTCCCCCCACCAACTCCATTACAGTCACTGTCCATCAGCGTAGTGAGATGCTATAGAAACACTACTTGTCTTCTCTGAGTTGTACAGCCCTCCCCGTGCCCCCTCAACATTACATCTGCTAATCGTAATGCCCCTTTTTCCCCCTTATCCCTCCCTTCCCACCCATCTTCCCCAGTCCCTTTCCCTTTGGTAACTATTAGTCTGTTCTTGGGTTCTGTGAGTCGGCTGCTGTTTGGTTCCTTCAGTTTTTTTCTTTGTTCTTATACTCCACATATGAGTGAAATCATTTGATGCTTGTCTTTTTCGGCTGGGCTTATTTCACTGAGCATAATACCCTCCAGCTCCATTCATGTTGTTGCAAATGGTAGGATTTGTTTTCTTCTTATGGCTGTATAATATTCCATTGTGTATATGTACCACCTCTTCTTTATCCATTCATCTACTGGTGGACACTTACGTTGCATCCATTTCTTGGCTAATGTAAATAGGGCTGCAATAAACATAGGGGTGCATCTGTCTTTTTCAAACTGGGCTGCTGCATTCTTAGGGTAAATTCCTAGGAGTGGAAATCCTGGGTCAAATGGTATTTCTATTTTGAGTTTTTTGAGGAACATCCATACTGCTTTCCACAATGGTTGAACTAATTTGCATTCCCACGAGCAGTGTAGGAGGGTTCCCTTTTCTCCACATCCTCGCCAACATTTGTTGTTGTTTGTGTTTTGGATGTTGGCCATCCTCACTGGTGTGAGGTGATATCTCATTGTGGTTTTAATCTGCATTTCTCTGATGATTAGCGATGTGGAGCATCTTTTCATGTGCCTGTTGGCCATCTGAATTTCTTCTTTGGAGAAGTGTCTATTCATGTCCTCTGCCCATTTCTTAATTGGATTATTTGCTTTTTGTTTGTTAAGGTGCGTGACTTCTTTATATATTTTGGATGTCAACCCCTTATCAGATACATCATTTATGAATATATTCTCTCATACTGTAGGATGTCTTTTTGTTCTACTAATGGTGTCCTTTGCTGTACAGAAGCTTTGCAGCTTCATATAGTCCCACTTGTTCATTTTTGCTTTTGTTTCCCTTGCCTGGGGAGATATGTTCATGAAGAAGTCGCTCATGTTTATGTCCAAGAGATTTTTGCCTATGTTTTTGTCTAAGAGTTTTATGGTTTCATGACTTACATTCAGGTATTTGATCCACCTTGAGTTTACTTTTGTGTATGGGGTTAGACAGTAGTCCAGTTTCATTCTTCTACATGTAGCTGTCCAGTTTTTCCAACACCAGCTGCTGAGGAGGCTGTCATCTCCCCATAGCCTATCCAAGGCTCCTTTATCAAATATTAGTTGACTGTATATGTTTGGGTTAATGTTTGGATTTTCTATTCTGTTCCACTGGTCTGTGGGTCTGTTTTTGTGCCAATACCAAATTGTCTTGATTACTGTGGCTTTTTAGTAGAGTTGAAGTCAGGGAGCGTAATTCTCCCTGTTTTATTCCTCCTTCTCAGGATTGCTTTGGCTATTCGGGGTCTTTTGTGGTTCCATATGAATTTTAGAATTATTTGTTCTAGTTCATTGAAGAAAGCTGTTGGTATTTTCATAGGGATTGCATTGAATCTGTAGATTGCTTTAGGTAGTATAGCCATTTTGACAATATTTATTCTTCCTAGCCAAGAGCATGGGATGCATTTCGATTTGTTAGTGTCCTCTTTAATTTCTCTTAGGAGTGTCTTGTAGTTTTCAGAGTACAGGTCTTTCACTTCCTTCGTTAGGTTCATTCCTAGGTATTTTATTCTTTTTGATGCAATTGTGAATGGAATTGATTTTCTGATTTCTCTTTCTGTTAGTTCATCATTAGTGTATAGGAAAGCAACAGATTTCTGTGTGTTAATTTTGTATCCTGCCACTTTGCTGAATGCAGATATTAGTTCTAGAAGTTTTGGAGTGGAGTCTTTAGGGTTTTTTATGTACAGTATCATGTCATCTGCAAATAGTGACAATTTGACTTCTTTTTTACCAATCTAGATGCCTTGTATTTCTTTGTTTTGTCTGATTGCCGTGGCTAGGACCTCCAGTTCTGTGTTAAATAACAGTGGAGAGAGTGGGCATCCCTGTCTTGTTCCCGATCTTAGGTGAAAAACTTTCAGCTTCTCGCCAGTAAGTATGCTGTTAGCTGTGGGTTTGTCATATATGGCCTTTATGATGTTGAGGTACATGCCGTCTATACCCATTTTGTTGAGAGTTTTAATCATGAATGGATGCTGAATTTTGTCAAATGCTTTTTCAGCATCTTTGGAGATGATCGTGTGGTTTTTGTTTTTCTTTTTGTTGATGTGGTGGGTGATGTTGATGGATTTTTGAATGTTGTACCATCCTTGCATCACTGGGATGAATCCCACTTGATCATGGTGTATGATCCTCTTGATGTATTTTTGAATTCGGTTTGCTAATATTTTGTTGAGTATTTTTGCATCCACGTTCATCAGGGATATTGGTCTGTAGTTTTCTTTTTTGGTGAGGTCTTTGCCAGGTTTTGGTATTAGAGTGATGCTGGCTTCATAGGATGAGTTTGGATGTATGCCCTCCTCTTCTATTTTTTGGTAAACTTTAAGGAGATTGGGTGTTATTTCTTCTGTATATGTCTGGTAGAATTCAGAGGTGAATCCATCTGGTCCGGGGGTTTTGTTCTTGGGTACTTTTCTGATTACCGCTTCAATTTCTTTGCTGGTGATTGGTCTGTTTAGTTTTTCTGTTTCTTCCTTAGTCAGTCTTGAAAGGTTGTATTTTTCTAAGTAGTTGCCCATTTTTTCTAGGTTTTCCAGCTTGTTAGCATATAGATTCTCATAATATTCTCTTATAATTCTTTGTATTTCTGTGGAATCTGTCATGATTTTTCCTTTCTTATTTCTGATTCTGTTTATTCGTGTAGATTCTCTTTTTCTCTTAATGAGTCTGGCTAGGGGTTTATCTATTTTTTTTTATTTTTTCAAAGAACCAGCTCTTGGTTTTATTGGTTTTTTTCTATTGTTTGTTCTTCTCAATTTTATTTATTTCTTCTCTGATCTTTATTATGTCCCTCCTTCTGGTGACTTTGGGCCTCATTTGTTCTTCTTTTTCCAATTTCAGTAATTGTGTCTTTAGACTATTCATTTGGGAATGTTCTTCCTTCTTTAAATAGGCCTTGATTGCAATATACTTTCCTCTTAGAACTGCCTTTGCTGCGTCCCACAGAAATTGTGGCTTTGTGTTGTTGTCATTAGTCTCCATATATTCTTTGATTTCTGTTTTGATTTGGTCATTAACCCATTGATTAATTAGGAGAATGTTGTTAAGTTTCCATGCATTTGTAAGCCTTTTTGATTTCTTTCTAAAATTTATTTGTAGTTTTATATCTTTGTGATCTGAGAAGTTGGTTGGTAGGATTTCAATATTTTTGAATTTACTGATGTTCTTTTTGTGGCCTAGTATGTGGTCTATTCTGGAAAATGTTCCATGTGCACTTGAGAAGAATGTGTATCCTGCTGCTTTTGGGTGCAGAGTTCTGTAGATGTCTGTTAGGTCCATCTGTTCTAGTGTGTTGTTCAGTGCCTCTGTGTCTTTACTTATTCTCTGCCTGGTTGATCTGTCCTTTTGGAGTGAGTGGTGTGTTGAAGTCTCCTAAATTGAATGCATTGCTTTCTATTTCCTCCTTTAATTCTGTTAGTATCTGTTTCACATATGCTGGCGCTCCTGTGTTGGGTGCATATATATTTATAATGGTCATATCTTCTTGTTGGACTGACCCCTTTATCATTATGTAATGTCCTTCTTTATCTCTTGCTATTTTCTTGGTTTGGAAGTCTATTTTGTCTGATACAAGTACTGCAACACTTGCTTTTTTCTCTTTGTTGTTTGCAAGAAATATCTTTTACCATCCCTTCACTTTTAGTCTCTGTATATCTTTGGATTTGAGGTGAGTCTCTTGTAAGCAGCGTATAGATGCGTCTTGGTTTTTTATCCATTCTGTTACTCTGTGTCTTTTGATTGGTGCACTCAGTCCATTTACATTTAGGGTGATTATCGATAGATATGTACTTATTGCCATTGCTGGCTTTAGATTCGTGGTTACCAAAGGTTCAAGGGTTGGTTCTTTACTATCTAACAATCTAATGTAACTTTCTTGTTAAGTTATTGTAAACACAGTCTGATGTTTCTTTATTTCTCTCACTTCTTATTCTTCCTCCTCCATTCTTTATATATTAGGTGTTTTATTCTTTGTCTTTAGTTAGTATTTGGCTGGTCTTCTTTCTTTGGTATGATTTTATTTTCTCTGGTGATATCTTTTTAGCCTTAGGGGTGCTTCCCTCAGAGCAGTCTGTTTAAGATATCCTGTAGTGGTGGTTTATGAGAGGCAAACTCTCTCAACTTTCGCTTGTGTGGAAATTGTTTAATCCCTCCATCATATTTAAATGATAATCGTGCTGGATACAATATTCTTGGTTCGAGGCCCTTCTGTTTCATTATGTTAAATATATCATGCCATTCTCTTCTGGCCTGTAAGGTTTCTGTTGAGAAGTCTGATGATAGTCTGATGGGTTTTCCTTTGTTAGTGATCTTTTTTCTCTCTCTAGGTGCCTTTAATACTCTGTCTTTATCTTTGATCTTTGCCCTTTTAATTATTATGTGTCTTGGTGTTGTCTTCCTTGGGTCCCTTGTGTTGGGATATCTGTGGGCTTCCGTGGACTGCGAGACTATTTCGTTCCCCAACGTGGGGAATTTTTCCGCAATTATTTCTTCAGACACTTTCTATCCCTTTTTCTCTCTCTTCTACATCTGGTACTCCTATAATGCAAATATTGTTCCGTTTGGATTGGTCACAGAGTTCTCTTAATAGTCTTTCATCCCTTGAGATTCTTTTATCTCTCTCTGCCTCAGCTTCTCTGTATTCCTGTTCTCTGATTTCTATTCCATTAACAAACTCTTGCATCTCATCCAGTCTGCTGTTAAGCCCGTCGATTGCTTGTCTGATTTCTGAATTGTCTTTTCTCACTTCCCTCACTTCCTCCCTCAGCTCTTGCACATTTCTCTGTAGGTCCATCAGCATGGTTATGACTTTTATTCTGAATCCTTTATCAGGAATATTGTGCATTTCCATCCCTTTAGGCTTCCTCTCTGCGGTTGTCTTACTGATCATAGTCTGGACCATATTCCTCCGTCTTTTCCGTCAGTTGGGCTCTTTAAGACTTTAAAAAAAAAAAGAGAAAGAAAAGAAAAAAATAAAGAGAAGAAAAAACAAAAAACAAAACAAAGAAACAAAACAAAACAACAACAACAAAAAAAGAAAAATGCCCACCAGGGGTAGATTCTGTGGGGATGCTGTTGTTGGCGCTGTTGCTCCGCTATTCTGCAGCCATGGCTGCGTTGCTGTGCAGGGCCCCTTATAGCTCTCGCCAGGGTGGGAACTAATGGGAGACTGTCGATCTCTGTGGGAAGTCTTAAGTGCGGCCACCCTTTCCCTGTCGCCAGCTAAGGGGTCCAAAACTCCCCAGGACTCCCAGCCTGCTGGGCTGAGTGTGCTGGGGCGATCCGGCTCCTCCTCTGGTCTCCTGTCTTTTTAAGACCACTGAGAAAAGCACGCATTTTTCTTTTTTTTTTTTTTCTTCCTGTGAGCTGGCTGCAAGGAGCCAGGTGCATTCCCCACTCAGATCCTGCACCTCTGTCTCTCTAATCTCAGCTACACCGTGGGATGTGTGTCAGTGCTCCCGGCGCAGATCACCAGGCTGGTTATTTCACGGGGTATACTTGCACTCCCTCCTGGCTCTGAATCCTCTCCTTCTGTCAGTGCGCTGGGGTGGGTGAGTGCTCGGGTCCCTCCAGGTCACAGCTCTGTATCTTACCCACCTCGCGGGGTGCCGAGTCCTCTCAGGTATAGCTGCAGGCTATGTGCTGTCCTGTATCTTCTGGTCTCATTTTTAGGAATAGTTGTACTTGTATTTTCATAAATACATATTGTTTTGGGAGGAGATTTCCATCTCCCTGCTCACGTTGCCATCTTCCCAGAAGTCCTACCTCATTTCTTAATTCAGAATTAGCTCTAAAATGTTAAGGGAACTTAACTTGTTTTTAAGAAATTTGAGAAAGAGAAATCGATTTCTTTACTCACAGAGGACTCAATCTTTGTTAGGACACAGACAATCCAAGACCATGCCACCTTTTAAAGATGCTGTTACAGTTACTGGTAGACCCAGATAACAGCTTCAGTGGAATCCCAGTTTCCTGTATTGAATTAAATTTGATTTTTGTTATTTAGGTCTCAAACTATGTGAATACCCTCTCTGTGTCATTTCTCTGTAAATAGGGAGGGTGCTTCAGTTTTCTCTATAATATACATTTATTTTTGGAGCTCATTAAACAGGGTAGAAAATTAAGTAGGTCTAGCCAGTAGACAAAAGCTAAAGCTGAAGTAAGAAGTACTCTCTGTGGTATTATCTAACACAAGATAAGGGTCGTTTTTAATTCTTGGCTTACTACTTACAAAGGAACTAAGAGCCTATTTGAAAATCAGGTCTGAAATTCAGGTCTACACTTTATATATATATGTAGTTATTGCTTAAGGACATTAATTTTGCTTCAAAGGCAAATCCTAAAAGGCAGTGATTGCTGTGAGCCATTTTGTCCAAGTGGAGGTCGGAATAAGAAAATTCAAGTTTAAATAGTTTAGTCCAGTTTGTCTTCCCACCTCTCCTCTAATACTCCCTTTTTGCTATAAAATGTGTGGTTGTAATCCCTCTGTACTCTTAAATTGGTTTGTATTTTTCTAAAATCTAAGTTTGTTTCTGAAAATAAACTAGGTGTCTAGGGATTAATTATATAGCTACATTTCAGTGAAGGTGCCATATGAATTCATTTATTTTATAGGATAGTACTGTAAGTCAATGCCTTTGTATGGGAAGTGGCTCCCTTGTGTTTTGAAAGATTTAATCCCTTACTGCCTCATTTATGTCCTAAGAGGGACTGATACTACTAGGGAAAGTAGGCCAGTATGTTTGATACTAGAAGACTTCTCTTATTTCAAATGTACAAGAGAAATAATGTATTTATCCATGGGAAGAACTGACTCTCTGGGTACTTTTGAAAACCACAGCTTCACTCATTAAATCTTCAAAATTTTAATGAGGGTTTAGAATAGTAAAAAGGATCAAATTGTAAAGAATTGCAAATTACTAATTCAATAAGTGGAAGTGCAAGGAGCCTTCAGACTTTACCTTGTGGAATGTTATAAGGTTTTTAAAACACATTTTTAGCATATTCAAAACAGTCTCACTAAGAAATTCTAGATTTTTTAAAGGCACCATAGTTCCAAATATTTTATTGTACTTCACTTGCTCTCATTTCAGCAAAAGTTCTAAACTTAGTACCTAGAAAACAGGCTCAACATTCTTAAGAACCTAGAAAGTGGAGCAATTCAAAGATAGCAGGGGACATGCTAGGAATTTTAAAAAATAGGAAAATATCTTCAATGTACTTTTTGAGAGGAAGAGATGATCCATGGAAAGGCTATTAAAGTGAGTATATAGGGGTGTTTTTGAGTATATAGGGGGTTTTACCAGAGTAGAAATCCTTATGCTTATCCAAGGAAAGGAATAGTAGTGTGTTTGCATGACCTTGAAGACTGATATTTTGAGCCATTACATAATCTGGCAGCTGTGGCAATGCCCTTTTGTGTGACACAAAATAAACAAAGAAGCAGATATAATAAGGCAAGTGAGTTCTTGAGAGTCTGCTATTTGGATACAGTTTCAGCTTCACTCTAACGTTAACTATTTCAGTGTGATAGTGGTGATGTCCTCCCTACAGTTCAGCTATGGCTCTGGGCCAATAATAGATACTGCAACCCATCTGGGGACAACGTTCATCACCATCACCTGGGAGTCATGACTAGTACAAACAGCAAGACAAACTCATCTGTGCTAATCCATCCAGAGAAGCCAGGTGCTTATCGCCAAATCTCTGCTGGATAAAAGTGAGGATGGCTGACCTGTACATCTACATATTACAGAGAACAGGAGCCCTAACGTGAGACCTCTGCACACCAATCAACCTGTATTGTGGGTTTATTGTGTGCTAAGCATTGTCCTAATCCTGTAGGTGCCTTAAAAGATATAGTTCTTGTCCTTGTGGATCTTAAAAATCTAGGAGTGACTAAACAGTGCATTTGACAAGAATCAAAGGAAACCAAAAAATGTACACTAGAAGAACAAATTAGCCTTGTGTTAAAACAGGACTTTAAGAAGATCGAATGTTATAGACTAGAGATGAAAAGTACAGGGAAGAAAAAGTGAATAGCACAGGCAGGCAGATGGAGCTGTGGATGTTAAATATAAAAAAACTAGACATCCTCAAGTGCAATTTCAAACCTATTGCAAAGTCCCTAACTTGTAAAATGAAACAGCAGAACCAAAGATGACCCAGAGGGCAGCCATCAAGAGAGCTCCTCGGTGAAACCATCCCCAGGGATGCAGCTGCAGAAACAAGGCTGCATTCCGCTCATCAATCTAGTTATATACCAAGCACATGGTGTTGCCATGGGCACAAGAACTGTGAAGCAACTAACATCTTGAACTTAAAAAAAAAATCCTCTATATACCAACCTGTTTTTAACAATGATATTCTTTTGCTCAATCGTGACTCTCTTAGGCCAGTAGATAATTGAATTTGGTTGGCCCAGAGAAAACTTTGTGTACTTGAGTTTGAATGAAAATTTAAGCATTGTGTTGTTGTTTTTTTTTCTGGCCTACAATGTATAAAGACACAGTTTTACTCACATCTGCTTCTTCTCTAGGGATTTCTACTACTACTGTGTATTAATTGCCAACATAACTTTTTTCCCCTATCTCTACTCTCAAACTATTTTCTGGATACAAAAAAATGGTGAATCAATGGAAGTGTATAATATCAGGTAATTACACCTAACCTCTTTCAGCTGAATCTTCGATTCAAAGCATTTGGATCTGTCATAAGTTTCAGAAAAGTGCTATTTTTGTGCTGTGGCTGATTGCATCTGCTACATAAAATAGTTTCCTTTGGAGTTTTGAATGATATATCCTTTGGAGAGCCTCAATACCAAGAAAAACTAGAGCTGATAGCACTTCATACACTCAAACTCCACAAATAGAGAGCTCATTTTCAATATTTTAGAAGAAAACAATAACAACCACCTCAAGTAAGTCCACCACACAGGAAATACCATAACAGTGGCATCTAAATACACATATATATTTGCACACACATTTTAGAAAGTGTTCCATGTATTTTGGAGAACTAAAGCCCCTCCATTTTGGTGAGTGCTAATAACTTCAATTTTAAACCTTAAATTGAGCAAGATAACTTACAAATATGTTCATTCATTACAAATATTTACTAAGCATCTACTGTGTTCTGGGTACTTTTGTAGGCACTAGGGACACAAGTCCCATTGCTCATGTAGCTGGGCAACTTAAATTCTGTTTATGTAGTTTAGCCTACAAGGAAAGGCTAGCTACTCAATTAAGGTAGACTTAAATAAACAATTTATAATGCTATGTAACCTGCCTTTATTCTATACTTTTGTTTGGAGTTTATCTTAGTGTTACAGATAAAAGAGCAGTTCTCAACCTGTTGCAGCATGTAAAGATTAACTGATATTTCACAACAAAGTTAATACCAAATTCTTTCAAATCTGATTGTTTTTTATTGACTGCTAGAATAAAGTAATTAACAGTTACATACACAAATCACTCTGTTTCCAAATAGTTACTAAGACTTTTCTCCATTGTTGTCAAGTGTAGTATATGATTTACACAATATATACCAAAAAAGTGTGTTTCACATACCTACTCTAATGACTATAAAGTTGTCAATACATTTAGTATCATTTTTCCCCATAATGAATTAGTTCTTTTGACTGGTTAAGGATCCATTTTCATGATGTCAAATCACTGAATGAAATTTTGAGTTCTTGGAACTTCAAAAGGCTCATTAGGCCATATAACATTCAAATTTAATTTGAAAGGAAATGTTTCAATAGAATCCATTTCTTTAGTGCACTTTGGAAACTTCCTCTTCCTCATGCCACCACTTTTTGTCATTCCTATATGTGTTCTCTTATGATAATTGGATGTTTAAATGTCAAAATCAAAGAAGCTTAAACTTGCAAGGATCAACTCCAGAGCTTGAAGTGATACCATAGGTCCGCTTAGTCCCACATCTTATTTTACGAATGAGGACAGTGGAGAAAAAACTGTGTATGAGGTTTTACTAAGCGCTACATCTGCTGCCAGTCCGGCCTATAGTCCAGCTCCAGTATGTGACTCTGGTGAAACGGATAAATTCATTCTTTTAAATAAATAACCTATGAGATACAAGCTTCACTCAAACTACAACTGGTAAACTATTCACAACTCCCTTAAGTATTATCTCTTCCATGATTTGAGTGGAGTTAGCAGTTATGTGTGTGTGTGTGTGTGTATAATTAAAATTTTATAGCCTACTTATTGCCCTCCCCTCCAAAACAAATCCAAGTATTTTAGGATTGTTAAGATAAACTCATAAACAATATGATCATTATAAATAATATAAAAAAGATCAGAAGTCATACATGGAAAAAGAAAAAATTACTAGAAGAGATATGATTGTTCTTAAGCACTGAGCTGAGCATTGAACTGCCTGGTCATCAAGGCAATGACAGGATGGTCTTTGGTCTTATTTTTAAATGAAAGGAGGTATAAAACATTTTTGGTGCTATATCCTGGATGATTCTAGCATGTAGATATTTATGTAAATAATTCTTAATATAATGAACAAGATCTCCAAAAGAGGCTTTGGAAAAGCATCATGATTTCTTCATATTTCTTCTATTGAATCAAAGAAGCCATTTGAACATTAAATTGTATTATTGGAAAATAATTCTTAAGGGCAACAAAGTATTAACTTAGGTATGCTAGTTACTGATAACCTCAATGGAAGCAGGAAGAGATGTTAAAGCAGTTGAAGAAATGAGGATAGCATAATACCCTGTTACAGTAATTAAACAAGGATGCATTAGAACCATGTGACTCTAATGCTATGGTAGCCTACATAAGCAAACCAAAATCTAAGCTTGTAAATGACTCAAGGTCACCAAATCAAAATGCTAGGGACAGCCAATCACAGACAGACAACTGGGCTTTACACTCTGGCCACTCAAATAGCTCCTTTCTTTGCTTCCACACTTTGTTTACATAAGTCTTTCTCCTGGCTCCTCCTGACCAATTCAGGTTCGGCATTGCCTGATTTTAATACGTTTTTGCTCAAATAAACTCTTAAAAACTTTAATATGCCTCAGTTTATATTTTCACATCCCTTATTCAAATATTGTATCATCTATACCTTAGGCTAGAGTAGATGCCAGTTTATGCAACATTGCACTGTAAACATCAGGATGAAGAGCATCTCCACCTACTTTGTTTCTTGGGCTGTAAGAAAACTTGATAACCTCCCTGGGACACTTTCCCAATGATGGCTTCATTCCAGCCAAAGGCCCAGCAGGGAAACATGGAATCGTCATGGCTTCCGCGGATTGTCATCATTTTTCCTTTGCACTCACGTTAGTCCATGTCCTCCAAGAAGCAGTACCAGCACCAGAGTAAACACACTAGAAGTTTATTAGGGGAACAGCCAGTGAGAGAAAAGGAGAGGGAGCTTGGCGAAGGTTGGTCTGACCTTCGGTAAAAGAGAGAGAGAGAGAGAGGGAAGGTAGGAAGGAAGAAAGAAAGGAAGAGTGATTCTCGATAGGTCTTGGACCTCTAAGGAAAGTTCAGCGTAGCCATCTGGGAAGTCTTGCTGCCAGAGGACACCTCAGTTTCCCAGGACCAGACCTATCTTAGTATTGCTCCAACACTTAGTCACTGGCTAGGGGCCAATGGAAAGGCATGGCCCTAGCAAAACTGACCGATGGGTTCCAGAGCTTAATGGGCCATTAGTTAGTTATACTCTCAGCAATCAGAGATCCAAGAGACATTCTCATGGCCACCACAGCAATGTACATATAATGGCATTAATTTACTTTGAGAAGGCTTAATCATACTACTTTCCATTTTTGTTTATCTAGCGTATGCTAACAAAAAACCACGTATGAGTGTTCACCATGTGGCACACAATGTTAAAATCTTTCCATATGTTATGTCAATACATCCTCACAAATACTCAGTTATTATTCCCATTTTACAAAAGATTACTTAATGAGTTACTTGCACAGGTAGGCTATGATGGACTATTATGTCATCTTCATTAAATTGAGAACTTTGTTTCCCAGAATCCCCTCACCTATATGGTCCCCCTTCCTGTAGAGTTAGCCCAAAGAGGCAGTTGCAAGGCATTTGCAAATTGGAAGAGATGCAGCAGACATTATTCTCTGATATTTTGTAGCCAGATGAGGTATTGGACAGAGCAGTGGGTTCCAGAGTGTCTTAGTTTTCTGTTCTGCTAGTAGGTCTTCTTGTAGCCTATTGGCCCTGATGGTCAACAGCAGGCTCATATATATCCCCAGACACTTAGCTGTGGATCCTTAGAGTTGGCATCCACAGAAAGAATGACTCTCCATAAAGCTACCCATGGGATCCCCTTTTATGATTCTTGTTTAGCAACTAGATGTACTTGGCTTCTCAGAATGGCTGCTTGACTTGTTTGATTCTTCTAAACTCTTCCTTCCAGACCTTCACCAGCTCCTCCCAAAATTGTAGTCTAATTCCTGTAACAAATCCTTTGCCCAGACATAGTAACAATTCTCCACTGCCTGAACCCTGACTTAGAGTAATAATGCAATAAATGGCTAATGACTGAATGGGCAATTTAGGCCTATCCTAGGAATTGAGATGTACGCAGTCAGACTTCAGAGTCCAGTATCCTTTGTTTTCAGTAAAAGCAAGCAAAATCCATTTGTTTCAAATACCAAATATGCAAGTAGAAAATCTCACCATAAGTTATTAAGATTAAAATAACTCACTTGCAGTTTTCCCATATAAGAGTTCATTCTACTGTTCCACAGTGTGTGATATATGGAGCCAAAATTTTGTCAAAAAAAGTAAATATATGAACACCGCAAATGTACTTGGTTGAGACACCAAACTTTTGTGTCCTAGAAAGCAGGGGGTAACATTTTTAAGAGCAGGCATTATAAGTCAAGCCTCTAATATTTAAAAAAATGTCTAATATGTCTAAAATTGCCTACAAAATATATCTTCAAGACACTGAATAGAATTAATTTAATATTATTATGCCAATATATAAAATTGAGTGTTGGAAAATATCTTTTAAAAACAATGGCTTTGCCATAATTTGTATCTAACTTTTTTCCAAGAGTAATTTCATAAGATAGTTACCTCTTTTATGCTTTTCAACTTTAAATTTTGCACAATACAGAATTGAAATAAGGGAAAAAAATATTACCAGTGGATTGTCACACCAGCCTGGTAGAAAAAATATATAGGACTACATAATAATATCACACAGTTCTTTTTTGGTGCTCACTCTATTTATCTATTTTGTCTCTGCCCAAAAGGTATCCTTCTATCTGCCTCTACTTGTATAGCTTTGCTAGCCGATGTCCTACTAGTAGGTCACTAGGGAGAGTTTGGAAGGGGGAAGGAAGGGCAGAAAGTTATCTCCTTCCTTGTTTGTTCTCTCAGCACTGCTTGGAAACAACCATTTGCCCCCAGGGTGACTGTTTAATCCTTTTTCTTTTGGCACTTCCAGAACAGTCCCATTTGTACCTTGAGAAACAAGCACCAAACAGGGGAACCTCCCTGGATAGAGGTCTGAGCCTCAGCTCTGGGAGGCGCCTCCTCCAACCTGCTACTCTTAATAACTTGTATCTTTTCCCTTTTGTTCTCACAGCCCTAGGGTCCTTGTTCTTATTAGCTCTGGGTTTACCCCATGTTCCTTTTTGCTCCAAAGGCCTCCAACACTGGTGTCACCATATTTTAAACTAAATCTTCTTGTAAAACACTTAGTGTGAATTCTGTTTTTCTACCTGGACCATGTCTGATAACACTCATTATATGGCATTTAACAAATAAAAGAGATTTAGATCTCCTTCACTGCCTTCTTTTTCTCGGCTATTATGAGCATTTCTAGTATGTCTTAAATATCCTCAGGAAGCATCCTCTCAGCCACTATGGGGTATCGGACATTTTCCTTTTCTTCCCAGTTGCTTGTTATGTCTGCTGCTAAGGCCTTGGAAACTATGAAACTCACGTCCTGCTGATAGGCATCAAAGGGGAGGTCTTCTCTAAAGGTCCAAATATGGCAATTTATTCTAGTCATTCTGCTGCTCAATATACTGTGCCGACCCCTTGCTCCCAAAATATCCATCATGAGACAGCCTCTCCTCCCCAGGGCTGCTTTCTGTGACATACTTTACATGCTACTTTTGTGTGGGGCTCTCAGTACCTTTTAGACATGTAGAGAACAGCTTTCAGTCTATTTTATTACAAGTCCTACCCTATGGCAGAGGTCTGAGTCATGAGGCTGAAATGCAGGGCAATCTGTGTTAACTGACAGAATGACCTGCTTAGAATCACCCATGCTCCCACAGAGGGGAAGAGGTCCCCCCTCCACCGACCCCACGCCTGCCCTATTTCAACCAGGTTATTACCAATTTTACGTTTTATTTTCCTCTGAAGATTACAACTGAACAAAGGAGTCTTTTGCTACAAAAAGATTTTCAAAACTACTAGCATAGAACCTCCAGATGTACTCAAACTTAACTAAATCCAAAGATAAAAAGGATGTAGTTTCAAGTTGAGGTCACCACTATAAATATAAAAAAATATTTACATGGCCCATGAGTCTTAGGTTTCAATATAAAAATTTCTCCCAGTTTTATGGCATTGAAAAAAATAATACATTTCCCTTTTATTTGTTGAAGAATATTGCTGTGTGTACATGATCTGCTAGGAAAGTCAGAGCCTACATTCCTTGAAATTGTGTTTCAGATCCAAAGAACTTATTAGAAAAGGGTAGTAATGACATTAGTGCTTTGGAGGCTCCAGAGTATAAAAAGAATTCCCATCACTTAAGAAGATCATAAAACTGAACCCTTATATTTTTAAACAAGAGAAAATTAAGAAATGTATTGAGTCTCAGAGATCTCTGATAAGACATGACATTTTGCACTGATATGCATTAGTTCTAAGAAGTAGATTACAACAGCACATGAAAGGGGTTTGAAAGCTAAAAAGTACTAAGAAAAATGAGATGTAAATATTCAAATAAAAATTGCTCTTCTCAATAAAAGTTAATACCTGGGAAAATATATGAAAAGATAAAAAACAAAAGGAAAGGAAAGGAAAATACAGAAGTTTAAAAGAAATCAGAACTCTGTGTAGGTGGGAGCCATATAAAAACAGGACTCTTTAAAACTGGCATTTCTTTCAAAGTGGTAAATTTACATTGTGTTTATTAGTTAAAATAAGCAAAATTGGATAATATATTAGTTTTCAAATATTGAGCAATTGTAATTGTGATGTTTGCAATAATTTCTGTGTTCTGTAGATTTTTCACATTTTTTTCAAAAGAAAATGGTTCTTAAACATTTCTATAAAGTTTTTTTTTATGTGTTCTATCTTCATGGATTTTGGAATAAATTGCTATAATGTAGATTTTTCTCTCATGTTGTCCAAGTTAATCTCATAGATGGTTGTTGATTTTCACATGTGTATTTAGTTACGATAAATTTCTTTTATTGCCAATGATGTAACTTTTAATTAGTGAATAACTCCTTACTCATATTTAATTTTCTTATTTATGATCCATTTAATCCAGTAAGAATAAATGAGACTATTAATTGATTTAGTGACAATTTCTTCACCCTTCTAGACATGTATCATTCATGGACTCATTTCATGAGCTAAATGCTGATCCTTTATGTTTAACAATCCCCATCTTAACAGCACCATAAAGACATGGTATTTTTTACCTCTAATTTATTGGACAAAAATTTCCAATAACTTTATAATACTTTTGAAGAAGTTGGATGTATCTTCCATTATGATAGCAGAAAGACACACACATTCCCATTTTTACAAAGAAAGAGTTTTTTGTAGACTGAGACTTCATACCATGCCAGCCAACTGGCCCTGCTATTCAATTTCTAGCAGAAAAGATTGTGCAATGTAAATTATTCTAAAGCTAAAATCACAATTTTTGATAGGGATCTCAAAATAATTAGCTTGTATCTAATGACTGTGAGCTAGTTTTCCTCAAATTGGCATTCTCCCCTTATTTGTTTAGCAATATAACGCCAGAATTTTTTTTAAATACATATTTTTTTATATTGGTATCATTAATGTACAATCACTTGAACAACATTACAGCTACTAGACCCCCTATTATCAAGTCCCCGCCACATACCCCACTACAGTAACTGTCCATCAGCATAGTAAGATGCTATAGAATCATTACTTCTCTTCTTTATAAATCCTGCCTTTCCGGTGTCACCCGCCGCTGCATTATGTGTGCTAATCCTAATGCCCCTTTTCCCCCCCATCCCTCCCTTCCCACCCATCTTCCCTAGTCCCTTTCCCTTTGGTAACTGTTAGTCCATTCTTGGGTTCTGTGAGTCTCCTGCTGTTTTGTTCCTTCAGTTTTTCCTTTGTTCCTATACTCCACAGATGAGTGAAATCATTTGATACTTGTCTTTCTCCGCCTGGTATTTCACTGAGCATAATACCCTCTAGCTCCATCCGTGTTGTTGCAAATGGTAGGATTTGTGTTCTTCTTATGGCTGAATAATATTCCATGTGTATATGTACCACATCTTCTTTATCCATTCATCTACTCATGGACACTTAGGTTGTTTCCATTTCTTGGCTATTGTAAATAGTGCTGCGACAAACATAGGGGTGCATATGTCTTTTTCAAACTGTGCTGCTGCATTCTTAGGGTAAATTCCTAGGACTGGAATTCCTGGTTCAAATGGTATTTCTATTTTGAGTTTCTTGAGGAACCTCCATACTGCTTTCCACAATGGTTGGGCTAGTTTACATTCCCACCAGCAGTACAGGAGGGTTCCCCTTTCTCCACATACCCGCCAACATTTGTTGTTTTTGGTCTTTTGGATGTTGGCCATTCTAACTGGTGTGAGGTGATATCTCATTGTGGTTTTAATTTGCATTTCTCTGATGATTAGCAATGTGGCGCATCTTTTCATGTGCCTGTTGGCCATCTGAATTTCTTCTTTGGAGAAGTGTCTGTTCAGCTCCTCTGCCCATTTTTTAATTGGATTATTTGCTTTTTGTTTGTTGAAGTGAATGAGCACCTTATATATTTTGGATGTCAACCCCTTATTGGATATGTCATTTATGAATATGTTCTTCCATATTGTAGGATGTCTTTTTGTTCTATTGATGGTGTCCTTTGCTGTACAGAAGCTTTTTAGTTTGATTTAGTCCCACTTGTGCATTTTCCTTTTGTTTCCCTTGCCCGTGGAGATAGGTTCATGAAGAAGTTGCTCATGTTTATGTCCAAGAGATTTTTGCCTATATTTTTTTCTAAGAGTTTTATGGTTTCATGACCTACATTCAAGTCTTTGATCCATTTTGAGTTTACTTTTCTGTATGGGGTTAGACAGTAATCCAGTTTCATTCTCTTACATGTAGCTGTGCAGTTTTGCCAACACCAGGTAATGAAGAGGCTGTCATTTCCCCATTGTATATCCATGGCTCTTTTATCATTTATTAATTGACCATATATGCTTGGGTTTATATCTGGGCTTTCTATTTTGTTCCACTGGTCTATGGTTCTGTTCTTGTGCCAGTACCAAATTGTCTTGATTACTGTGGCTTTGTAGTAGACCTTGAAGTCAGGGAGCATAATTCCCCCTGCTTTATTCTTCCTTCTCAGGATTGCTTTGGCTATTTGTGGTCTATTGTGGTTCCATATGAATTTTAGAACAATTTGTTCTAGTTCATTGAAGAATGCTGTTGGTACTTTGATAGGGATTGCAGTGAATCTATAGATTGCTTTAGGCAGGATGGCCATTTTGACAATATTAATTCTTCCTATCTGTGATCATGGGATGAATTCTATTTATCAGTATCCTCTTTGATTTATTTTAAGAGTGTCTTGTAGTTTTCAGGGTATAGGTCTTTCACTTCCTTGGTTAGGTTTATTCCTAGGTATTTTATTCTTTTTGATGTGACTGTGAATTGAATTGTTTTCCTGATTTCTCTTTCTGCTAGTTCACCTTTAGTGTATAGGAATTCAACAGATTTCTGTGTATTAATTTTGTATCCCACACTTTGCTGAATTCAGATTTTAGATCTAGTAGTTTTGGAGTGGAGTTTTTAGGGTTTTTTATGTACAGTATCATGTCATCTGCAAATAGTGACAATTTGACTTCTTCTTTACAAATGTGGATGCCTTGTATGTCTTTGTTTCGTCTGATTGCCATGGCTAGGACCTCTAGAATTATGTTAAATAAAAGTGGGGAGAGTGGGCATGCTTGTTTTGTTCCCTATCTTAAAGGAAAAGCTTTCAGCTTCTCGCTGTTAAGTATAATGTTGGCTGTGGGTTTGTCATATATGGCCTTTATTATGTTCAGATACTTGCCCTCTATACGCATTTTGTTGAGTTTTTATCATGAATGGATGGTGAATTTTGTCAAATGCTTTTTCAGCATCTATGGAGATGATCATGTGATTTTTGTCCTTCTTTTTGTTGATGTAGTGGATGATGATGATGGATTTTTTAATGTTGTACCATCCTGGCATCCCTGGGATGAATCCCACTTGATCACGATGGATTATCTTTTTGATGTATTTTTCAATTCGGTTTGGTAATATTTTGTTGGGTATTTTTGCATCAATGTTCATCAAGGATATTGGTCTGTAATTTTCTTTTTTTGTGATGTCTTTGCCTGGTTTTGGTATTAGAGTGATGTTGGCCTTGTAGAATGAGTTTGAGAGTATTCCTTCCTCTTCTACTTTTTGGAAAACTTTAATGAGGATGGGTATTAAGTCTTCACGAAATGTTTGAAAAAATTCAGCAGTGAAAACATCTGGTCCAGGCGTTTTGTTCTTACGTAGTTTTTTGATTACCAATTCAATTTCTTTGCTGGTAATTGGTCTATTCAGATTTTCTGTTTCTTCCTGGGTGAGCCTTGGAAGGTTGTATTTTTCTAGAACGCTGTCCATTTCTACTAGGTTATGCAGTTTCTTAGCATATAATTTTTCATAGTATTCTCTCATAATTCTTTGTATTTCTGTGGTGTCCATAGTGATGTTTCCTTTCTCATTTCTGCTTCTGTTTATGTGCGTAGACTCTCTTTTTTTCTTGATAAGTCTGGCTAGGGGTTTATCTATTCTGTTTATTTTCTCCAAGGACCAGCTCCTGCTTTCATTGATTCTTTCTATTGTTTTATTCTTCTCAATTTTATTTATTTCTGCTTTAATCTTTATTATGTCCCTCTTTGTATTGACTTTGGGCCTCATCTGTTCTTCCTTTTCTAGTTTCATTAATTGTGAGTTTGGTTTAGACTGTTCATTTCGGATTGTTCTTCTTTTCTGAGGTAGGCCTGTATTGCAATATATTTCCTTCTTAGCATGGCCTTTGCCTGAATCCCACAGATTTTGTGGTGTTGAATTATTTTTGTCATTTGTCTCCATATATTGCTTGATCTCTGTTTTTATGTTTTTATTTGGTCATTGATCCATTGATTATTTAGGAGCATGTTATTAAGCCTCCATGTGTTTGTGGGCTTTTTTGTTTTCTTTGAGTAATTTATTTCTAGTTTCATACCTTTGTGATCTGAGAAGCTGGTTGGTGCAATTTCAATCCTTTTGAATTTACTGAGGTTCTTTTTGTGGCCTAGTATATGATCTATTCTTAAAAGTGTTCCACACGCACTTGAGAAGAATGTGTATCCTGTTGCTTTTGGATGGAGTGTTCTGCAGATGTCTGTTAAATCCGTCTGTTCTAATATGTTGTTCAGTGCTTCTGTCTATTTAGTTTCTGTCTGGTTGATCTGTCCTTTGGAGTGAGTGGTTGTTGAAGTCTCCTAAAATAAATGCATTGCATTCTGTTTCCCCCTTTAATTCTGTTAGTATTTGTTTCATATGTGTAGGTGATCCTGTATGGGGTGCATAGATATTTATAATAGTTATATCCTTTTGTTGGACTGACCCTTTTATCATTATGTAATGTCCTCTTTGTCTCTTGTGACATTCTTTGTTTTGAAGTCTATTTTGTCTGATACAAGTACTGCAACTCCTGCTTTTTTCTCACTATTAGGTGCATGAAATATCTTTTGCATCCCTTTACTTTCAGTCTGTGTATGTTTTTGGGTTTGAAGTGAGTCTCTTGTAGGCAGCATATAGATGGGTCTTGTTTTTTTATCCATTCAGTAACTCTATGTCTTTTGATTGGTCTATTCAGACCGTTTACATTTAGGGTGATTATCAATAGGCACATACTCATTGCCATTGCAGGTTTTAGATTCGTGGTTACCAGAGGCTCAAGGGTAATTCCCTTTGTCTAACTGTCTAATTTAACTCACTTTGTATGCCATTACAATCACAACCTAAAGGTTCTTTTCTTTTTCCTCCTTTTTCTTCCTTCTCCATTCTTTCTATGTTATGAATCATATTCTGTACTCTTTGTCTATCCCTTGGGTGACATCTATTTAGCCTTAGGAATACTTCCATCTGCAGGAGTCCCTCCATTATGCACTGCAGAGGTGGTTTGTGGAAGGTAAATTCTCTCAGGTTTTGCTTAACTGAAAATTGTTTAATCCCTCCTTCAAATTTAAATGATAACCTTGCTGGGTACAGTATTCTTGGTTCAGGGTCCTTCTGCTTCATTGCATTAAATACATCATGCTACTCCCTTCTGGCCTGTAAGGTTTCTGTTGAGAAGTCTGATGATAGCCTGATGGGTTTTCCTCTGTATGTGATCTTTTTTCTCTCTCTAGCTGCTTTTAAAAGTCTGTCTTTATCCTTGATCTTTGCCATTTTAATTATTATGTCTTGATGTTGTCTTCCTTGGGTCCCTTGTGTTGGGAGATCTATGCATCTTGATGGTTGAGGGACTATCTGCTCCCCCAGATTGGGGAAGTTTTCAGCAATTACCTCCTCAATAACACCTTCTGTCCCTTTTTCTGTCTCTTCTTCTTCTGGTACCCCTATAATGCAAATATTGTTCCGTTTGGATCTCCAGGGCTAGGTGTTCAGCATTCAGGCTTCCACCCCCTCCCCACTCTGTTTCTCTTCCTCCTGCCAGTGAGTTGGGGTAGGGGAAGGGCTTGAGTCCCGCCAGATTAAGGCTTTTGGTCTTTACCCTGTTTCGTGAGGTCTGCTCTGTTCATGAGGTCTGTATGCAGTCTGGTTGAGCCTTTTTTCTTCTTGCTGTTTTATGGTTAGTTGTATTAATTAACTATATTTTTGTACTATTTGTGGTTTTGGGAGGAGTTCTCCGTGTCACCTCTCACGCCGCCTTCATGAATCCAGAACCATGGAATTTTAACTGAGTACATGGATAACCAGAACAATGATGTCATTTCTCAGCCTCCCTTAAAGATAGGTGTAACCATTTAATTAATTATAGCCAATAGGACATGGGTAAAAGTATAGACAATTTCTAGGTCTGTCCTATGAAAGAGTAAACTCTGTATTTTATTTTTCATCCCTTCCCACCAGCTGGGATGTGTATGTGATGGTGAGAGCTAGAGCAGCCATATTTGGCCACGAGCTGTATATGACATGTTGAAAGAAACGGAATGAGCTTGACCAGTTTTGAGCTACTTTCATGTGAACTAAGAGATGAATAAGCGTCTATCTTATTTAGGTGTTTTTTATTTTGACTTTTGTTACCACATCTAAAGAAGTATCCTAATTCATTAAACCCAAACAGAAAACATCCTATACTGGGCTACTGAATAGAGTAGCTAATTCTAGCTCAACTACTTTTGTCAATACAAATTTGAGAAAATTATTTAAAGGCCGTCTTCAAGTTCCATTCTATAAAATTCAGGTTGCTGTGAGGATTAATATAGTTAGTCTATGCAAGTGCTCACCTCTCTACTTGACACAAAGTAAGCCTTCAAAAATGTTAACTAGCGTTATTATTAGAGCAGTATGTCAACACAATCTGTTATATAGATGTATTTTGGGCAAATAACTATTTCAAGAGTTCCTTTGGGATTTATGTCATTAATTAAACTAGTTAAATTCATTATATGTCATAAGGATACTTCCATGACATCATTTAGGGCTTATGTCAGCATTTGTAACTATTGACTTACAAACTTTATAGGTTAAATTTTTCTGGGGTATAGAACTTGGTGATCATTGTGTTTTTGGCTTTGAGTTGGATTAGTTTCTAAAGATAATATTTAAGAAAAACTTTAACTTTTGCTGTAGGAACATTTTGTTTCATTTCCATGAAGAGGTGGACAGGCATTCTACTGAGACCTATATCCCAGAGGCTCTATAATTTCATTCAAGTTTGTCAGCCCTATCTCTAGTTTGAGGTCTATGGGCCTTGTATAGCCATCTAGATTATCTACACATTGTTAACATTTTAAAGATTATTTCCTTTAACCCATGCTCACCAAAAAATTCTCAATAGCTTTATTACAAGAAGTAACAGTCAATAATCTTCTTCAAGCATTACCTATAGTATGTGGGATTCCCTAATCACACTGGATCAACTTTTCTAAAAATATGGTCTGTAAACTCAAGATGTTGTACTAAAAGATGGTTTCCCGATCAAATAAATCTAGGAAGTACTAAATTAAACAAGATTAAACTCATTGAAGACTTTCATATGATAATGTATGTGATAAATCTCTAGGAGAGAGTACTGATTAAAGCATTTCCAAATGCTTTACTTAAGTAGCTCTTGTTTTCGTAAAGCATTGCATAGACCTAATATGAAACCCAGTTTGGAAATGCCCATTTTATGACTGGCCTAAGTCATGGGAGAGAGAGCTGCATGAGTTATTTGTTGGCAAAACCACCAGATTAAGTCCTTAGTCAAATGCTTTCTTGGAGTCATTCATTTCTGCTTAAGCTGCTTCAGACATCATGCATTAAAAGAATGACATTCTGTAAACTGGATTTCAAAATGCATACCTAGACTCCAAGAAGTCATAACAAACTATACATTTCATTAACTATCAGAAGAAATTGTGAATCAGAACATTGTTGGCTGTATTACTGATACAATATGCAAGAATATGTGTAAGGGAGTGGATGGACTACTTTGAAGCCTTGGATCTTGTTATTGTTTAGTACTGTTTAACAGGAAGATTACAGTCATGTACAGGCCTGTACCCAGGATACACCTTATTCAGTGAGTGATTTCTATCTGTAACACAGAGATGAAAGCTGCCGTTCATATCTGCTATCTGGGCAAACTTTTTTTTGGCTATGAATGCAAGCACTCATTTAAATAGCCTAGCTCTAGTAGTCACTATTAAACTAAGAACACTCCAGCCCCAAGAGGAGGTGGCCTGTTCTAGTAATTACAGTAAACTAGGCCTATGCATCTGACAGGGTACTAAGCTTGAGTTTCAGCTCCACCACTTACATGGTATGTGCTCTTGGGCATGTTATTTATACTCTTAAACCTCTAAGTACCCTCATCTGTGAAATGTGATGAATAACAGAGCCTAACTCATTGAATTGATGCAAAGATTAAGAGAGATAGTTTATGTACTGAGTTTGCATGTGGGTAGTTAATAATATGACCCCAGTATTAATAAATATGGGTAGTATTTAATAAACATGACCACCCATGCACACAGTCCTGCAAAAATGAAAAACTCCAGCCTTGTTGATGTAATGGCATATTCTTTTTACAATTTGTTCTATCAAATTATATACTTGGCCAGTGGCCCTTATCTTTTATTCTTAGTCATGCTAAATGTAGTATGTAAAGTGGTTTGAGGTTTAGCTTTGAAGAAGGTAAGACAGCAGTTCACAGAACTGAAGTGAACAACGGCTGTCTATTTTGACCTTTGCTGAAGGCTGTAGAGGATATGAGAGAAGCTTGAGGTAGGCACTGAGTCTGTTGAAAGAGAAACAATGTACCAGAAAGGGGCTGAGAAGGGTGTCGATGCTGCTGGCTGAGGAAGTATTTCCAATATCTCAAGAGCAGCAGGTAAAGTCAAGACTCCAGCAGTTGGGGGTAAGGAAGTAAAATGGTGACAGAGTTGGGGAAAACTAGGAGGGAAAGAGCCAGAAAACTATAGATGCACCCACCATGTTAAGAGATGACCTTTTCTCTCAATCTCCTTTTTCCATGGACCTGACCCTCGAGGGGTCTATTGCAGCAGCTAGTGAATGAGGGAAGAGGTGAGCAAGTGAGAGAAGAAAGCCCTCTGATTCCATCCACTGCCCCAAGGAAGGCTTCTAGACCGGAAGCAGGCCATGGGAAAGGGGGTGATGACTGAGGACCGTATGTTTTATATTGAACGAACTACACTGGAGTTAGTCTGCTATGCTAGATCAGACTGAACAGTTTTTGTCAAAATAGACTGTTCCTTTCATTGGCACAGATCAGAAAATCTAGGGGACCTGCCCTATATTTCATTCAGGGGCAGGGGTAGCATAAGTCCAGTAGCATAATTTGGAAGGGACAATGAAAGAAAGATTAAAGTTCTTTATATTGAATTGTTCCTCATTAAGTTCAGCCAGTTCAGTTTACCCACCTGATGATTGTATAAAATGTTTTGCTTTTTTATTTGAAAATTAACTCTGCACTGTGTGAAAAAAATCTTATGTACTAAACTGGTGTCTTTTTTAAATGATTGCTTTAGTAAAAATTGTCATGTCCCAGAGCATAAAGACGAGTGACTGATTCCAGTGCTGTTTTATTTTCTTGTTTTTCTGGAGATGAATGAAAAAAAAACAAAACAAAAAACCTTTTATAGTGTCCTAGTAACTGTAACGAAGAAGCCAGGCATTCATGGTTGAATGGGTACATGAGCAGTAGGTGCTTTAAAGTGAAAGAAAGAAAAGTTCAGTAGAGCATGGCTGCCGTGGTCTCCTTAATATGCTTGCAAAATGTACTGGGCAGACAGCATGTGTTCTGACTGCTAAAGTAAACTGAAGTTGAAGTAGTGCGGGTATGAGAGTTTCCACAGGAAAAAATACAAAGCCTTTACACAGGATGCAACAGCAGCCATGTGGAGTAAAGGAAATACAAAGTTGAGAGTTAGGTCTTTGAAGGTCTGTGCACCTGCTGTTTGGCATAACTAAGATCGTAATGTCGTATTTCACACACAAAAAATGATCAAATGGCAGAATGTTTTCTAAAAATAAACGTGTTCCAAAGAAATTGAGAACACAACCTTTTCAGACAGAGAAACGAAGTATATGGATCTTTGCTGAAGAACAGACACTGATGGCATAGAAGTTACTGGTAGCCGACAGACTGCACGTTAAGTCAGTGATGAATGAACTTTTAAAGCATGTATCAATTTCTAGCATTCTTAGATAGAGTGATTTGGTTAGCTTCTTCATTATCAAATCCACCAAAACTTTTTCATGAAGTGCTGAGACATTCTTATACTCTGCTCCCCTTCATCCAACTTAATGACCTGGTTTGGAGGAAATGATTGAATTTGTTTATATAACACAAAAGAGATGCTTCACAGTTCAAAAATTAAATCTTCTCTAACTTATTAGAGTTTCACTGTAGAAACTGGAAGGGTGAATTGACAGAATTATCCATTTATTTCCCTAAATACAGAAGTATCAAATTACAAATACCAAACAATGTTTATAAATCCTTTAAAAAGCTAGTGAGTTATTCATACCTTTTATTTGTAAGTCATAATCTACAAATGCACGTGAAATTGCTACAGATTAGACTGTGGGCTTCTTTTGGATAGATGGAATAGAAGATTGATTTAAAAGACTGGTCCCTGGAATCATATATATGTGCTATCAAATAATACATTTGCAATTTAACCTCTCTAAATCTCAATTTATTCAGCTGACATATAGGTATAATAATAATAGTACCGTCCATCAAAGGTTGTTTTGAAGATCATATAAGGAAATAATTATGTTCCCCCCTGCTTAATAAATCCCTTCCATGACTTCCCATTGCCTTCTGATCAAATCCCAAAACCTAGGCATGGCCTATAAGGCCCTACATTACATAACTGCCTGTCCTTCCAACTTCATCTCGTTCTACTCTATGTTATTCACTATTAAGCTAAAAAACCTTATTTTAGTTCCTCCCAAGTTCCTGCTTTTTGCTGCCTCTGAAGTTTACCAAATGCTCTCCTTTGCCTGGAACATATCTCTGTCCCCCCCCCCCACGCACACAGCACACAGAGCTTACCCAGCCCTTACTTCTCAGTTTAAACGTCACTTGTTTAAAGAGGACTCTTCTGATTTACTGATAAAAAACCATTTCTTCCCCTTCTTATTCTCTTGCATAGCACCTTTTTTGTTCCTAATACCATCATGTTGGGGAACCTTGATTGAAATGAATGGAAAGGCAGACAGGAAATCAGGCAGATGAGGAATCAAATATTACTTTTTTACCTTTAGACAATGTGTCAGGCTCTGGAAACTGTGGATAGATTCCAACCTCCCATAGGACTTGCAGGTTGGAAGGGCAACACAGAATTCTCACTCCTGGTGAGAAAGAGGGGATGAAAAACACGGCTCATGTGCCCACACAGGGCAGAATGTGTGTGTGTGGGGGGCTGAAGATGGAGACAAAGAGAGGCCAAGGGATTAGAAACTCCATCCACATGAGGGGAAAGATTGGGAGTAGGGGAAAAGTATTTCCTCTGCTCTCAATTAAAATGTATTAACTTGAACAATATGCAATGGCCGTTTTTGAGGTTAAATATGAACAAATATCAGAAAATTCATATGCTTAAACAAAATCATATATGTATGCATGTATAAATATACTATGTAGTATATGTAACATATGTATCTACATATGTACTGTATAGTATACTGCTATGTTTATGTATATCTATATATAGACATAGATGTATTTGTATAATTATTTGTGTAATACCTACCTCTGCTATCACAGTGTAAGTTCCAAAAACATAGTGAAGTCGGTCTACATTGTTTATCTCATCTCTGACTCATCATATCTTATATCTACAGAAATTAGTTAAGTGAATAGCCTTGAGGTGTTTAACATGTTATTTGGCTTTAAGAACTCAGTAGATACTAGCTCTGATGATCACACTGCTATTGCTGCTGCTGCTAAAACATTTGTAATGTATTGGGTATTAATTTTTGATCTGGGTTGTGTATTTCTAAAACTTCCATTTCAGAAATCCATAAGCTTGCCTCATGGGCTGCTCATATAGCTTGTCTTTCATGGATCATACTTTCAGGAAACATAGTTGCAACCTCTACATTTGCCAAGTTACAACCTCAAGGAGAAACAGGGTGAGTGGGACTATAGCAAACTTGAGAGTGTATATTCCTGCCCAAAAAGGGCAGCCAGTTTTCCAAGTTGTTCAGACTTGCTTTGTGGGAATATGAATTCACTATTACCTGACATTATGATTTTTCAAGAGAAGCTGAAAATCCATACTTAGTATAAGATCTTCTAAATTTGGGGAATGAATTAAAAATTGCAAAAGATACTTCATGCTTTCCATGGGCAGCTAACTTGTGACCTCTGCTTTTATGGCAGTTGTCGTGTGGTATGATGTTTGATCAATCCTTTCCTTATTTTCCATTTCCATTTTACATGGATATTAACCTGTGCTTTTCAAATTAGTTCTTTGACAGTTTAATTTCATTACTTTACAAGGGATTTAGCTGTTGTTTTTGTATTTCTACCTCTGTTTTGCGTCTCTAAATCGTCCCCCCTTTATTTTCTTGATGTCAGAAGAGCTTTCAAGATTAAATATGTATTATAAGAGTAGCATTTCTAGCAAAAGGAAAACAATGGTTCTACAGCACAAAGGAATAGAATTTTGTGGTGTGTTCAGTCAACTCAATTTTGGAAATACGTGAGAAAACCTGACACAACCAAGTGGAAGCAATGATTTTCCACTTAAAACATGTATTTCATCTGCAAATCCACTGGGCAATAGTTAGGTTCTCTGGAATTTCCCTTTTCTTTAAGAAACTTTTTTCCACAGAAAAATAGATTTTTATGTTAGCAGTGGTAGAAACTAATGTCAACAATTCTAAAATTCAATCTATTTTAGGATACAGGAGTATTTTCTATGGCAGGAGGAAAAAAATGTCACTGTGAACTTACTAATTACTGAGAATTTTTCTTATGTACATATGAAAATGCTCTTAGAGAGTTACTTAGAAACAGATTTTTATCAAATATCACACTGCTCTGTTTGCTTAACTTTTTGTGAAAACCTAGTGTAATATTTTCAGACATTTTAAATCACAGTTAAAACTCAATATATGTAGCATTGTCAGTGCAAGTAACTGAAAAGATGACAATATAAACTTGTTTTTATAACTGTGATCAAGTTTATGACCATGGAAGCAATGCCAATTTATGTAATTCATTTTAAGATAGTTATTTCAGAAGCCCTACAGTATAAAAGTATGTGTATCAATATCAATGAAATACTCTAATCTCTAGTACCTAAATGACATGAAATATTATTTTATAGAAAAACATATATTCACTTTTTAAAATATTTAGTGATTTCTGAAATCTTACATTTTAAAATAGATTATTTCCACAGTACTATTAGCTTTTGGTCAGTACTGTAATTGACCTGACAGTATTTTATACTGTTCCTTTGTCTCCCTTATAGTAGACATCCACTAAGAGGTTCCCTTTTGGTGAGAAAGAGTCAATAAAACTTGCAACTCTCAAAACTTATAACAAAGTACCAACCTTTCTGTCTCAGTTTCTTCAAAGGCTAAAAATGGAGATTATAATAGTTCCTACCTACCAGCCTAATTGAGAAGGTCAAAAGATTTTATAATGTGTATCAATGCCTTGTACCTAGAATCTCTGTATCACAGGGGCTCTACCTTCCTTCAGTTATTGTACATGAATCTGCACTACTTAGACTCTAGAGTTGGGTGTGTAGTCTGAAAGATCTTCAATTAGTCATCGTTCAGGATACATGCAGAGGTCATCTGACAAAACTGCTTTAAAAAAATCAAGGAAGTGAAGATATTTAAAACAGATTAAGAATTACTTATGGGGGTATGACCTCTTAATTGTAATTGTCCCAGGACAGTGCAAGCATACTTTCAAAAACCATTCAAAAAAAAAAAACCCAAACAAACTGGTGCAGATAACTAATGTACACAGGTAGAATGAATGAGAGAAAGTAACCTCTTAATATAAAGCAAGTGGGAACCTGTGGTTTGTAATAATATTATCAGGGACAGAATAATAAAAGGATTAAACAAGTTACTTGTTTTCAAGAATTTATAAAGAAGTGAAAGCAATGTGGTCTGGAAAAAACAAAACACTGATTTAAAATGTGGCTCTGATGATGAAGTCATTGATGTCAGAGTTGGATGTTAAAGTTTGAATAAAATTATTTTATAAAATATGAGTGGAAAAGGCAGAATTTATACATTAATGTATAATTTTTTATAAAAATTTATCTAAAATGAATTAAATATTATAGACATATGCTGATTTTATTTACATCCCTAAAATTTGATATTTGGTGAAAATAACATTGGATTTTCCTTTAGAAAACAATAGTGAGATTACTTTAAATTCCGTTCTGTAAATAATTTTGGGTTTCAGAGATTTGAAAAGGCTTGAGAGGAAGGTGGGATTTGAATGTAATCTAGAATAATAATTGGAGAAAATAGAGTAGAACTAAATGTATTGAGGGACTATTGTTTTCTGGGTGCCTTAGGTATGTAATCACACTAAATTCTCCTAGCTATTATTCTTCTTAGTTTACAGACTGGGAAACTGAAACTCAGGTAAGTTAATCAGTTTGCTCAAAATGCCACAACATACACAGTCAGGCTTCATTTTGAGGCCTTTTCAATTCCTACACTCCACTTTCCCTAAGGGGCAGTCTGGTGCAGAGGCTAGATCTTGGAGAAGACTGGATTGGAGTTCTCTCTCCCTTATAGTCCTAACTGGTGTAAATTCCTCAACCTCTCTTTCTTAAGGTTTTGTGTTTTTTTTTGGAACAAAACTGTTTCTTCAAGGAGCTGTGAAATAATTGAATGAGCTTTTACAAATGAAGTGTTGGGATTAACAACTGGTACATAAATGTTCTATGGGTGTTAGCTTCCATGATGTAAGGAAAAGGGGAAGGAGGAGAAGGAGGAGGAGGAGAAGAGGGATAAGATTTCCACTCTCTCAAATTACCTGTTTCAGAAGCAGAGTGCATTCTGGGTAGGAGGGATGGCAGAAGCAGAAACCAATTTTGGCAAGGACACAGCTATTATCTACTCTTTTACTAAAAATTGACTAAATAGGGGTGGAAGTGTCTAGAAGTAAATCCTGTCTAGAAGGAAATTACTGGGAATATATCCTCCAATGGCCTTGGAAATAACAGATTTTCATATACCCCAATTCTTATAAAGTTAATTTTCTAATCTATTTTGCTCTCTGAATGCCTCACTGTGAAGGCTTCTAAATAAATAATTTATAGCCTACCAATACAGCCTCAATGAGTTATTTCCTATTTACTACTTACCTTCTTTAAGTCTCAGTTAAGCCTATATTTGTATTTATAAAACTAGAAAAAGAATGAAAAGTTGTTATATATGTGCAACATGTATGTTAGGTGTTTGGCTAGAGCCCAGTACGATTAATGAGCAATTAATAATAAAAGGTAGTTTTTGCCATATTTGCTCAGATGTCTTTATTTTATTCCACATATTAAGGGTCTTAAGACCAGAACAGGTCTTATAATCAGTGTATACATTCAGTGGGGAAGAATTTTTCTTTCACTTCCCAGAGCTATTATTAAATCATTCGTGTGCCTTACAGCTCTTTATTTCCTCTCAGAGAAGACTGTAAATCCAGGTGGTATTATATTTGCTAACCACTGTATTCTCAAATTATCAAGAAATAACAGTTCAATACATTTTTAAAACAATAAATGACTGAATGATACTCAAGAAACTTAAGATATTGCAAAGAGACAGTGAATCCCAGTGAGTTTACAAAACCTACCGAGAAGTAACTTGAGGACAAAGCAGCGCTTGACATTCTGAGACATACCATAACTGATGTAAGAATTTCTGTTTATTTATAACCCACCTTGTTAAGAAAAGGATTTAAGATGGCTTACAAAGATAAAAATAAATGAAAAGTATGTGAGAACTCAGAAAGACAGAGAGGGAGAAAGAATATAGAGCATGAATCTAAAAGGAAGCCAGGAAAGAGCTACATAAATAAAATTCCACAGGGATCCAAAGAGAAGGCAATTCTTGGGGTTCAGAAAATGTCAAGATAAACTTTGTGGTGTAAATAGGACTTGCTACGAAGTATTTTGGTTCAAAAGAAACAGGAGAGTTGGTGTCTCTGGGGCATGTCCCAGCTGCTTCAAAGTCTGCACCAAAAGGAGGGTGTTTTTGGTGGGCAGGTGCTTTGGGGAAGATGAAGCCTTCAAAGGGCCTGGGCTCCTGGGAAGTCTTCTACATGCTGGACTTCACCAATTACCTAATATTCATAATAAACTCACTGTTTTCCCTAACTGTTTCACTTCCATCAACAGGGCCAGGGGAAAGACAAGGACATTCCATGTGTAAGAGAGAGAATTTCAGGTACAGTCTGTGAAGAGATGTTTACTAAAACTAAAGAGCTGGCCTTTGAATTCACTGGCAAACAAGTGGATTTTATGGACTCTTAGGTATTGGAGGCACAAAAGACTTTTTTTTGATCCCCTTATTATTTTTTTGCTACCTCCTTATTATCACTTCCGAGAGCAAAGTGCGTCAAGGTCCAGCTCCAGGGGAAATCTCAGGTGTGAGAAAGACTGGGGCTTGGTTATCCTTTCCCTTCAGGGGAGAAAGACGAGAAACGGGAATTTAGAAACTTAGGGAGAAGGTGGTATTGCTCCCGGGATGAGCTCGGATCTAAATCGAAAATTACCTCCACCCCGTAAAGCTGTCTTCTTGGGCAAGTGTTTGTGCCCCTCAAATTCATCTAGAAAGTAGGGCCGTTAATCCTTCCTCACAGGGCGCCTGAAGGAGAATCCTACGTAGTGGGCTTAGTCGCACCTGCACGGGGCTTGGTAAATAGATTACCGAGCCCACTGAATGCAACTTTACCAAGAAATAGCCTGGGAAAATTAGCGTCCTGGATGAGTCTTAAGTTTGGGAAACGCTGAAGTAACATGGAAAGTACTTAGCAGAGCAATACTCATATAATCGGTGCTGGTGAGGTTCCGCCCATTGCACAAGCAACCCGGCATCAGTGCGCACGGACAAACCAACTGGCCGGCAGGAGCCGGGGAATTAGGGTTAACGGCATCCCCCTCTCGGGAGGGTAATGCCCTCGCCGGTCTGCGCTCTCGGACGCGCCTTCGCAGCTTCTCTCGCCCCGCCGGACCAGGAGCTCGGGGCCGAGGTGAGCCAGGCAGGTGGCGGGGGTGCCAGGCGCGGCCAAGTCGCGGTGGACTGAGTCAGCCGCTCAAGCATGCGGCGGAACCAGGGCGGCCGGCTCTGCCGCCCACACAGCTGAGCCCCGGCTCGGGGCGCCGACTCGCCGCCCCGCTGGCCGAGAGGAAGCGGCCGGGGCTCCGCGCGGCAGCACCTGAGCAGGCGCCGGCGGCGGGCGCGGCGCTTCCGGATTTGCGCGCGGCCCCCGCTCCCCGCCTCCAGGTGCGGCAGCCGCTGCGCGCCGGCCCGAGTGACAGCGCCGCCCGCGCGGCCGCGGCCGGGCAGCCGACCTGGTGCAGGCAGCCGGCGGGGTCTGCGAAGGACGAGGCCTGGCTCCGGGGGCCGACGGGTTTGGACGAGCGAGCCGCGCAGGGAGAGCTGCGCACTCCCAGGCTTCCCCGCCCGCCTCGTCTCGCCTCCCCTCGGAGCTCGGCAGCCGGCGCGCAAGGCGAGTACGGCGGCCGCGGGTGGGCTGGGCGGCGTGGCCGTGGGCTTGGCTGGGGTGGGAGCATCGTCTCAGGCTGGGCCGGGGTTTTTCGGCACTTTTCCGGGTACATTTCCAGAGCGCAAAAGTGCTGGGCTCTGGCTTCTGCCTCCTAGGATTTCGCTACCGCGTGTGGGCGTCTAAAAGGAAACCAGAAGCGGTAAGTGATACAAAAACTCCACCTATTAAAGGGATTTGGCCGGGAAGGGGGGTATGAGAATATGGATAGGCAACTAGTCACTCCCTCCACTCCCCGAAAAAATGAAAAGGAGCTGCCCTTTAACGAGTTTCAGGCACGAAGTTATTTACTCGGTAGAGATAATGAGTTTCCTTCCGATCTTTGTGCTACCCCGCACCCTGCTTGTTACACTCTTTGAGATGACAGGCCTGTTAATTACGTTTAATTACAATCATTTGGCCTCCACCTGCCTGAACCCAGCACCTTACGCAGGGACCTGTAGGCGGTGAGTTTACCAGATGGATCTTTCTCTTGTGCTTTTGGAGACAGGTCTCTTAGGAGAATGGGTGTCCATCTCATTTAGTAAAATAAGTACCCTGGCTTGGTTTTTCAAACACTTCCTTCACCTCCTTGTGGCGATCTGGAGATTTTGACTGGGAGAAGTCTTACTGAAAGTACATTGTCAACTATAATCTTTGATCATTAGAGGAAAAATAGAAGCTAGTTTGTGTGGAATCATGACATTTTAGGCTGTTGCGGTTTGTCTGGTGATAGAAACATTTTTTTGTTGTCCTTTAAGTAGGCTGTTCAGTGAAATATATTCTTTGGTTTTTGTTTTAAGTGTATTGAAAAAGAAGCTATTTTAAAAACTACATTTAATCAGATGTCGTTGTGATTACCAATAATAGTACTGTACTTACAAGGTCAGTATTGATTCCCCCCTCACTTAAGCACTCCATACCCTTTCCAGTTCATGGAACATTGCCCGTAATTGGAATATGAAGTTATGGCTGTTACAAAAAAGGAGCTAATTTTAAGGAAGAAGGACATACCTCTAAACTCTTAGCTATGGCTTTTATGCATTTAGAAGAGAAAAATTGAGAAAAAAATTCTCATGACATTCCACTATTTAATGATCTTTAAAAAAGAAAAAAAACAAAAACAAAAATGGGTCATAGAACTAGGCTAGAGCCCTAAGTGGAAATATCTCTATGGCTCCTTTTTAAACATGTATTTAACCCATACACATTTAAGGTGAATCTAACACCAAGAGTTTTATATAGACTTGATTTGTCAGTACTTGACAATTTATTTAAGTTAAAATGTACCTGGAGGGTAAGTCAAATGACTTGTTAAAACTTATTTATGTGGGTGTGTTGCAGTATTTTTTCTTTCCTCTGTAAACCTGTCAGAGTTTTGTATGGGTTGTCCATGAAAGGAGAAGCTGATGGCACATTTAAAAACAAATGATTGATCTGATATCACTACAGATTTCTAGCAGTGTGAGGTACAAAGATATTTAATACTTTTCAATTCAATTATTCTTAGTTCCTGTGGTTAAGTAGAGGACTGAGGTTATAATAAACTTCATTTTTTCTTGGAAAGTCTTACATTAGTACCATGAAATTATGTTATAAAACTGCTGTGTTGTTAATATTAAAAATAAAACTGCCAGTTATTTTACCAGCAAAATGGGTTTATTCAGGAATAGCAAAGAATTGCAATTCAGAACTTGCAATCTAGGCAAAACCATAGGCAAACCCAACAAACAAAGGAGAAGAACTTTATGGAGAAAAAGAAGGAAGTGGGAGGCTGTTTTGAATAAAGTCCATTGGTCCATTGAAGAAAAGTTGGAGTTGAGGTGATGAGGTTTCTCATTGGCTGAGTTGCTGAGGTAGTCAATTTCTTCTTGGAGCTTCAGTCCTTGTTGGGGCCTGTGATTGATGATTCCTTCTTGCTCATTATTCTTCTTTTGGGGCCTGTAATTGACAGTTCTTCCTATAATTGACATGGAGTGGAATGACTCCCCTTCTAGCCTCCCACTCCACTTTAATGAGGTTTCTTATTTTCACAGTATAAATGATGGTCATTGCTTTAATAGCCTTCTTTTAACAAGTGTTTTTTTTTCTTCAGTTATTTATTGACTCATTCATTGAATCCAATCTTTGCACTTACTAAATAAACTGAGATTTTTTTTGAATTCTTTGTAAAATATTAGGTATATAACTTCTTATTAATGTTGGTAATATTTCTTAACTTTGACCAAATATGGATTGATGAGAGATTAGAGGCTATGAACTATCTTCTTTTTTTTTCATATTTTTTAAATTAAGGTATTATTGATATACACTCTTATGAAGGTTTCACATGAAAAAACAATGTGGTTACTACATTTACCCATGTTATCAAGTCCATACCCATACCCCAATGCAGTCACTGTCCATCAGTGTAGTAAGATGCCACAGATTCACTGTTTGTCTTCTCTGTGCTACACTGTTTTCCCTGTGATCCCCCACACCATGTGTACTAAACATAATACCCCTCAATCCCCTTCTCCCATCCTCCCCACCCGCCCTCCCACACCCCTCCCCTTTGGTAACCACTGTTTCCTTCTTGGAGTCTATGAGCTATTACTTAATCTTTTCTGTGATGTCCTGGAGCCTTTTAGTTTATCATTTTAAGTTTTTCTTTTTTAAGTATTGACCGGAGTAGATATATAATGATGGTTAAACCATTTTGCTCACTTATTCCCTTAGTTGACATCATAGTCAAGGACAGTCTCTTCACAGGATCCTTTCTAAGTTAGAAATTTGATCTGTGAAATTTTATTACAGCTTTGACTCAGCATAAGCTTACTTCCTTACCCATGCTATGCAGAAAACAAAGGAGTCCTGATCTGGGTTGGAAGTGTCATTTTGTGCAGCTTCAGGAATAAAAACTACTGGTAAAGAGGTGGGAAGAATTTGTTTTTCTAGCTTTCATTTGTGTACAAAGGTGGATGGGTAGGTGAAGGGAAGTAGCCGTCAGAGAAGGGCTGGCTAATCAGGTTGTATATCTGCCCTTATGGTTCTCACAGAATGGGATGCAAAAAAAAGAACTTTGTGGGTTACATTACATAATTTTAGGAAGAGAGAATAGTAAATCAGTTTGGAGTTGGACAGATGATCAAGTGCAGGAAAGAAGTGTGGCCTGCATGCTGATTATCAGATGATTTGGACTCATGGAAGTGATAGTGAAAGTCATTGCCAAGACTCTCACTGGATATTGATGAAGTTCACAATCCTTAGCCTGCTCTTCAAGGCCCTCTGTAGCCAATTTCAGCTCCCTTTTCTGATACGCCTTTCATTACATGTTGAACCTTAGGTCCTCCCAGCTGTTTTCATCTTGCTATTGCCTGAAGACATCTTCTCCCTTGGTGCCCCCTTATGGCATTCCTTCTGCTTCAGGTACTGGTGGCTCTGCCTGCTACTTTTCTTCCTGTACATTGAACTCTCTTCCATGGCTCTTGCACTGATCACTCCATCCACAAGCTCTGAATTGCTGCATATTTCACTTGCACTGAGAGTTGAATTTAAGATTTTTAGAGTTCCTTGGTACTCAGGAAGGATGATGGTGTGCCTTCCCTATGAAATAAAAATAAAACAGTACTTAAAATGTACACCATGTGAATGTCAAGGTCACGCAATTTAGTTTTTCTTATTACTATTTAAGTGGGTTTTCTGGGGATTTGTCAGTCTTCCAGTCCTGGTATTCCTTCTTTATTGGCACTTAGTAGTAGGGAACTGACTGTTCACATGCGTGCTATTTGCCCTTGGTTAAATAATGATTAATCTTCCCCTTTAGATTTTAAGCTCTTTGAGAGAAGACATTGCTTCTTTACTTTCTTGTAGCACTTAATACTATTCACAAGTGAGATAATAGGTACTGTTATCTTGAACTGCAAATATTTCCAGGTATTATCTTGGCGAGTGTAGTGTTCCTTAAATATTATCAAATGAATAAATGTAAATAAATGAGTCAAGTTGGGAGACATTTGCTGAGATGTCCTCTTTTCCTAAGAAAAAGAGACTTTGACAATTACAGAACCAATAGGAATAAGCCCTCAGATTCCGTTGGAAAAGAGGTCAGGGTGCTATTTATAAATGCAAAGAGAGGAAACCATTCACAGTAGGCTATTTTGAAACATCTGGTTAGTCTAAAAATGTGACTCAAACTCAGAGAAATGGTGAGGTATACATTTATACAAAAAATTTGAAGTTAAAATATGTGTATAAAAAACTGCACATTTGTATACATTTAAAAATCTTATTGAAGTAAAATGGCATGCTAGTTGTGACCTGAGTGTATTAAACACTAAATTCACATTCAGTGTAGCATGAAATGGATCAGAATCCTGAAGAATATGTGCCCAATGTTCACATAAAGAGTTCTAAGGGGTCCGATTATCCTCCTTTGGGCTAGATGTGGCCAGAGTGTACAGAGGGGTGGAAGGGGGCTGGAACTGGGTGGAGGCAGCCTCCCAGGTGTTAGGGGCATATAGGTGGGAGTCTTCTGCAGTAAGGCAGACTTTGGCTTATTATTTCTTTTTATTATCCCCATGTCTCCTCTTGTTGGAACTCAGGAAGATGAAACGTTTCTCTGGTTGTCCAAGAATTATGGTAAAGACCTCTGGATTAGAATTGAAAATAAGTCTCAAACGTTAGCCAGTTAACCTAAAATCTAGATGGATAGCTTTTAAAAGAAAAGACTGACAGAAGCTAAGTTAATTATCAAGCACATTTGAGAGATTATGTAAAACACCTAAACCTAGGTACTACTTAGGCTACTTAAAACTTCACATAATAAGTAAAGGAGCCATACCTTCTGGCCTTTACCAGGTATGGAAATAGATACTAACTTCTAGATTTTGAAAGAGTTGTGTTTTTTTTTAGATTGCATAGTAAATAAAGTAATCAAAACATAAGAGAACAACTTTCTCCTTGACCCAAACTGCAGAATGTTGTTGTCCAGAGCCTGGCTGTTACCTGCTCAAACTTCAGTTATTCTCCATCTACAATGCTTACTGCTTGCTAGGCACTGTGCTAAGACCTTTATTCATATTTACTCATTTCATCCTCAGTCCTGCGAGGTCGGTGGTACTGTCATTACTGCTAATTGATGACAACAGTGAGTCTCAGAAAAGCAAAAGAACTTTCCCAAGGCCGTGCAGACCACACCTGGCGGTGCTGGAATCACTGGTAGTCAGTGCGCTCTGTGTCCCGAGTCTGAATCTTCAGGTAGGATCATCGTTCTTACTAACCACATCCGTATTTTACTAAATTAATAAAATTGTTTACTGCAGTGTGAGATGCTTTGTGGGTTTATTAGAAGAATGATTTACAGGACTAATTTAAAGTGATGTAATTTTACTAGGCAGACAGAAGAATATCAGTCAAACCAAGTGCAGTGACATAGTATGACTGACTGACCCAGCACAGTATTGTATACAACAGATGAGTTAATAATAATAATAATAGCCAACACTTACTGTACACTTATAATTCATGTCACATACTGTTACATATACATTATATATGTCACTTGTTTAATCCTAACAGAAATCCTATCTGATATAAAGTATATTATGCTCATTTTACAGATGAGGAAATGGAGCATCAGGGAAGTACATAACTTAATCAAGGTATACAGTTAACACGTGGAATTCAGGCAGCCTGTCTCCAGAACACTGTGATCCCTGTACTTACTTCCCAGGTGAAACTAATGAGGGATGAGGGGATGGAATATGTAGGGAAGACTCATGGATATGGTGGTGCACATTTGGAAGACTTGAATGGGCCTCCAAAGGAGAGGAAACAGTACATATAGAGAGTTCAGTTTAAATAAAAGCTGAGAAGCTGGCTCAGATATTCTAGTTCATTTTTCTACTTACTGTGGTTAAAAAAAAACCACATAGCATAAAATTTGCCATCTGAACTATTTTTAAGTGTATAGTTCAGTAGTGTTAAGTATGTTCCCACTATTATTGTGAAACAGATCTCCTGAACTTTCTCATCTTGTAGAACTGAAATTCTATACCCGTTAAAAAACTATTCCCCTCTCCCCAAATCTCCTGGTAATCACCATTCTAGTTTCTCTATGAATTAGACCACTTTAAATACCTCATATAAGTAGACTCATACAGTATTTCTCTTTTGGGTCTAGCATATTTCACTTAGCGTAATATCCTCAAGGTGCATGCATTTTTGTAGCATGTGAACAAATTTCTTTCCTTTTTAAGACTAGTATTTAATGGCATGCGTGTACCATATTTTGTTAATCCATTCATCTGTCAGTGACCATTTGAATTGTTTCCACTCTTTACCTGCTTTTGCATCACATTTAAAGTTAAACCTATAAGACCGTGGTCAAGAACCTTTTGGAAAAATACTTCAACACTTTGTTCAACACTATTCAAGCTGTCTTTTTTAATTTTTAATTTTTAATTTTGCTATTATTAATATACAGTTACATGAGTAACATTATGATTACTAGACTCCCCCTATTATCAAGTCCCCACCACATACCCCATTGCAGTCACTGTCCATCAGCATAGTAGGATGTTATAGAATCACTACTTGTCTTCTCCGTGTTATACTGCCTTCCCTGTATCCACCCCACCCCACCCCCAACCCCCGCTACATTATGTGTGCTAATAGTAATAGCCCGTTTTCCCCCTTATCCCTCCCTTCCCACCCTTCTTTTCCAGTTCCTTTCCCTTTGGTAATTGTTAGTCCATTCTCGGGTTCTGTGAGTCTGCTGCTGTTTTGTTCCTTCAGTTTTTTCTTTGTTCTTATACTCCACAGATGAGTGAAATCATTTGATACTTGTCTTTCTCCACCTGGCTTATTTCACTGAGTGTAATACCCTCTAGCTCCATCCATGTTGTCGCAAATGGTAGGATTTGTGTTCTTCTTATGGCTGAATAATATTCCAAGTGTATATGTACCACATCTTCTTTATCCAATCATCTACTCATGGACACTTAGGTTGTTTCCATTTCTTGGCTATTGTAAATAGTGCTGCGACAAACATAGGGGTGCATATGTCCTTTTCAAACTGCGCTGCTGCATTCTTAGGGTAAATTCCTAGGAGTGGAATTCCTGGGTCAAATGGTATTTCTATTTTGAGTTTTTTGAGGAACCTCCATACTGTTTTCCACAATAGTTGTCCTAATTTACATTCCCACCAGCAGTGTAAGAGGGTTCCCCTTTCTCCACATCCTCACCAACATTTGTTGTTGTTTGTCTTTTGGATGACGGCCATCCTCACTGGTGTGAGGTGATATCTCATTGTGGTTTTAATTTGCATTTCTCTGATGACTAGTGATGTGGAGCATCTTTTCATGTGCATGTTGGCCTTCTGAATTTCTTCTTTGGAGAAGTGTCTGTTCAGCTCCTCTACCCATTTTTAACTGGCTTATTTGCTTTTTTGTTGAGGTGTGTGAGCTCTTTATATAATTTGGATGTCAACCTCTTATGGGATATGTCATTTATGAATATATTCTCCCATACTGTAGGATGTCTTTTTGTTCTACTGATGGTATCCTTTGCTGTACCAAAGCTTTTTAGTTTGATACAGTCCCACTTGTTCATTTTTGCTTTTGTTTCCCTTGTCTGGGGAGATATGATCATGAAGAGTCATGAAGAGGTTGCTCATGTTTATGTCCAAGAGATTTTTGCCTATATTTTTTTCTAAGAGTTTTATGGTTTCATGACTTACATTTCAGGTCTTTGATCCATTTTGAGTTTACTTTTGTGTATGGGGTTAGATAGTAATCTAATTTCATTCTCTTACATTTAGCTGTCCAGTTTTGCCAACACCAGCTGTTGAAGAGGCTGTCATTTCCCCATTGGATATCCATGGCTCCTTTATCATATATTAATTGACCATATATGGTTGGGTTTATATCTGGACTTTGTATTCTGTTCCACTGGTCTATGGGTCTGTTCTTGTGCCAGTACCAAATTGTCTTGATTACTGTAGCTTTATAGTAGAACTTGAAGTCAGGGAGCGTAATTCCCCCTGCTTTATTCTTCCTTCTCAGGATTGCTTTGGCTATTTGTGGTCTTTGTGGTTCCATATGAATTTTAGAACTATTTGCTTTGGTTCATTGAAGAATGCTGTTGGTATTTTGATAGGGATCCCATTGAATCTGTAGATTGCTTTAGGCAGGATGGCCATTTTGACAATATTAATTCTTCCTAGCCAAGAGCATGGGATGAATTTCCATTTATTAGTATCCTCTTTAATTTCTCTTAAGAGTGTCTTGTAGTTTTCAGGGTATGGGTCTTTCACTTCCTTTTTAGGTTTATTCCTAGGTATTTTATTCGTTTGGATGCGATTGTGAATGTAATTGTTTTCCTGATTTCTCTTTCTGCTAGCTCATCATTAGTGTATAGGAATGCAACAGATTTCTGTGTGTTAATTTTGTATCCTGCAACTTTGCTGAATTCAGATATTATATCTAATAGTTTTGGAGTGGATTCTTTAGGGTTTTTATGTACAATATCATGTCATCTGCCAACAGGGACAGTTTGACTTCTTCCTTGCCAATCTGGAGGCCTTTTATTTCTTTGTGTTGTCTGATTTCCGTGGCTTGGACCTCCAGAACTGTGTTGAATAAAAGTAGGGAGAGGGCATCCTTGTCTTGTTCCTGATCTTAAAGGAAAAGCTTTAAGCTTCTCGCTGTTTAGTATAATGTTGGCTGTGGGTTTATCATATATGGCCTTTATGATGTTGAGGTACTTCACCTCTATATGCATTTTGTTGAAAGTTTTTATCATGAATGAATGTTGAATTTTGTCGAATGCTTTTTCCGCATCTGTGGAGATGATCATGTGATTTTTGTCCTTCTTTTTGTTGATGTGGTGGATGATGTTGATGGATTTCGAATGCTGTACCATCCTTGCATCCCTGGGATGAATCCTACTTGGTCATGATGGATGATCTTTTTGATGTATTTTTGAATTCGGTTTGCTAATATTTTGTTGAGTATTTTTGCATCTATGATCATCAGGGATATTGGTCTGTAATTTTCTTATTTTGTGGTATCTTTGCCTGGTTTTGGTATTAGAGTGATGTTGGCCTTGTAGAATGAGTTTGAGAGTATTCCCTCCTCTTCTACTTTCTGGAAAACTTTCATGAGGATGGGTATTAAGTCTTCACAAAATGTTTGATAAAACTCAGCAGTGAAACCATCTGGTCCAGGCATTTTGTTCTTAGGTAGTTTTTTGATTATCAATTCAATTTCTTTGCTGGTAATTGGTCTTTTCAGATTTTCTGTTTCTTCCTGGGTGAGCCTTGGAAGGTTGTATTTTTCTAGAAAGTTGTCCATTTCTTCTAGGTTATCCAGTTTGTGAGCATATAATTTTTCATAGTACTCTCTCATAATTCTTTGTATTTCTGTGGTGTCCATAGTGATTTTTGCTTTCTCATTTCTGCTTCTGTTTATGTGTGTAGACTCTCTTTTTTTCTTGATAAGTCTTGCTAGGGGTTTATCTATTCTGTTTATTTTGTCCAGGAACCAGCTCCTGCTTTCATTGAGTCTTTCTATTGTTTTATTCTTCTCGATTTTATTTATTTCTGCTTTAATCTTTATTATGTCCCTCCTTCTGGTGACTTTGGGCCTCATTTGTTCTTCCTTTCCTAGTTTCAATAATTGTGAGTTTAGACTGCTCATATGGGAATGTTCTTCTTTCCTGAGGTAGGCCTCTATTGCAATATACTTTCCTCTTAGCACAACCTTTGCTGCATCCCACAGATTTTGTGGTGTTGAATTATTGTTGTCATTTGTCTCCATATATTGCTTGATCTCTCTTTTTATTTGGTCATTGATCCATTGATTATTTGGGAACATATTATTAAGCCTCCATGTGTTTGTGGGCTTTTTCGTTTTCTTTGTGTAATTTATTTCTAGTTTCATACCTTTGTGATCTGAGAAGCTGTTTGGTACATTTTCAATCTTTTTAAATTTACTGAGGTTCTATTTGTGGCCTAATATATGATCAATTCTTGAAAATGTTCCATGTGCACTTGAGAAGAATATGTATCCTGTTGCTTTTGGATGGAGTGTTCTGTAGATGTCCGTTAGGTCCATCTGTTCTAGTTTGTTGTTTAGTGCTTCTGTCTCTTTACTTATTTTCTGTCTGGTTGATCTGTCCTTTGGAGTGAGTATTGTGTTAATGTTTCCTAAAACGATGCATTGCATTCTTTTTCCCCCTTCAATTCTTTTAGTATTTGTTTCACATATGTAGGTGATCCTGTGTGGGGTGCATAGATATTTATAATAGTTATATCCTCTTGTTGGACTGACCATTTTATCATTATGTTATGTCCTTCTTTGTCTCTTGTGACTTTCTTTGTTTTGAAGTCCCATTTTGTCTGATACAAGTACTGCAACTCCTGCTTTTTCTCACTATTAGTTGCATAAAATATCTTTTTCCATCCCTTTAACTTTCAGTCTGTGTATGTCTTTGGGTTTGAAGTGAGTCTCCTATAGGCAGCATATAGATCGGTCTTGTTGTTTTTTTATCCATTCAGTATCTCTATCTCTTTTGATTGGTTCCTTCAGACCATTTACATTTAGGGTGATTATTGATAGGTATGTACTTATTGCCACTGTAGGCTTTAGATTTGTGGTTACCAAAGGTTCAAGGGTAATTCCCTTACTATCTATCAGTCTAATTTAACTCACTTTGTATGCCATTACAATCACAACCTAAAGGTTTTTTTTTCCTCCTTTTTCTTCCTCCTCCATTCTTTGTATGTTATGAATCATATTCTGTACTCTTTTTCTTCCCTTGGGTGACATCTATTTAGCCTTAGGAATACTTCCATCTATAGGAATCCCTCCAAATTGCACTGTAGAGGTGGTTTGTAAGTAGCTAAATTCTCTCAGCTTTTGCTTATCTGAAAATTGTTTAATCCCTCCGTCATATTTAAGTGATAACTTTGCTGTGTTGAGTATTCTTGGTTCAAGGCCCTTCTGCTTCATTGCATTAAGTATATCATGGCACTCCCTTCTGGCCTGTAAGGTTTCTGTTGAGAAGTCTGATGATAGCCTGATGGGTTTTCCTTTGTAGGTGATCTTTTTTCTCTCTCTAGCTGCTTTTAAAAGTCTGTCTTTATCCTTGATCTTTGCCATTTTAATTATTATATGTCTTGATGTTGTCTTCCTTGGGTCCCTTGTGTTGGGAGATCTGTGCACCTCCATGGCTTGAGAGACTATCTCTTTCCCCAGATTGGGGAAGTTTTCAGGAATTACCTCCTCAATGACACTTTCTATTCCTTTTTCTCTCTCTTCTTCTTCTGGTACCTGTATAATGCGAATATTGTTGCGTTTGAATTGGTCACACAGTTCTCTCAATATTCTTTCATTCCTAGAGATCCTTTTTTCTTTCTGTTCCTCAGCTTCTTTGTATTCCTTTTCTCTAATCTCTATTCCATTTGCTGTCTCTTCTACTACATCGAATCTGCTTTTAAATCCAACCATTGTATGTTTCATTTCAGATATGCAATTTCTTAATGATTGAATCTCCGACTTAAATCCGTTCCTGAGTTCTTGAATAATTTTTTGTACCTCTATAAGCATGTTTATAATTTTTATTTTGAACTCTCTTTCAGGAGGATTGGTGAGTTTGGTTTCATTTGGCCCTCTTTCTGGGGTTTGTGAGATTTTGGTCTGAACCATGTTTTTTTGTCGTTTCATATTTCTGTGTGGTACCCAGTAGTGTGCAGAAATTCCAATCTCTGGAGATGCTCAGCCCCTAGAGTGAGGTTGGGGGTCATAGGGGAGCAGAGCTGGTGCCTGGGGGGAGAAAAAGATCTGTTTCCTGATTCCCGTCTGCGGTGTCTGTCTACAGTGTCAGAGCCAGTGGGCCAAGCACGTATGTGTAAGCCTCTGTGCTTTGTGTCTCCAGCTGTTGTAGGTGGGCCTCCCTCTGGCTGGCCTGATGCCTGCACAGGGACTGCGGGTTTGCGAGCAGGTGCCTGCAGGCCAGTAGGACAGTTTGGCAGGCTGTGTGTCACTGTGGTTTCCTCAGAGCTGAGTACGTAGCCAGCGGGATGGAGCACCTGAAGCTCCCCAAAGTTCCTAACCAGCTGGGCAGAGTGCACCCAGATAACATTGTCCAGCTCTCCCTTCACCCGCACAGCAAGCTCCGTGCAAACCCCTTCCCTTCAGCAGCCCTCTTGCTGCTAGGAAGCCTCTTAGGCTGCCTGCCTTTCCT
>JAVSCE010012563.1:0-11538 GCA_032199065.1 Smutsia gigantea | reverse complement strand
ACAAAATGTAATGTCTCTCTTGGCCTTAGTGCATCTGCGTATCAATAGGTGTTTCCAAGGGGTGGAGAAAAGTAGTCCATCTCCATATTAACAGGTGATTATAAGGGTGGGAGGAGCGAAGGTATATCTGGAACAGCGTGTTTGGTGGGGCACTTTTTTGCAGCCTGGTCACACAGACACCTGCGAGTGCAAGTGGACTACTGCTTGTAAGCAATAAAATGGGTTTCTCCCACTATTTCTCCCTTTGCCTAATTTCAGCTTCAAAGGTAATTTGCCCCAGGCTGGAAACATATTTTCCCCATGGAGTTAGTTACACTGGGTGTACTCTTTTCAAAAGTCATGAAGGACGGGACTTGGAGACTATTGTCCAGCTTTTGCTGTATTTCCATTTGGGATATGAAATAAAAAGAAATTTTGTGGTTCCCTATGGTGCGGAGCAAAGAGAGTTATGCACGTGGTAGAGGCCCCAAGTCAGCCACGTTAGCTCATGCAGTGCAGTGGAGATGCTCTGCAGCCATTCTTGACAGTGTGACAAGACTCACCTCCACTCACCCCTCACTTGTGACCTGAGAAAACCAGCCTGGAATGCTCAAAAGATTAAAGCAGTCTAGTCTTTGTGTCCCTACCAGAATCCTTTAAGACAATAATTTGCAATCCTAATCCTTACTTCCTACTGCACAATAATAGTATTGAGACAGGGACTGTGGGTTGTAGTCAGAGTAGGGTGAGGGCCTCCAGAAAAAGCAAGGCAAGATAATCACAGTCAGAGCAGTGTAACAACATGCAAGGAAACCCCCTAACAAACATTAAGCTCTAGAGTCATTCTTCATTGAGATCAGTTAATAGTCCACAGACAAAGGAAAGTATCTCAGCGTAGCCCATGTTTTTATTATGCTAATCATTTTTTATCACATGTAAGATTCACTTTAGCATGCTAAAAGGGACTTAACGTCTCATCAAGGATGAACATTCTAAGACCACTTTTTTTTTAAGTTCATTACAATGTGTTTTTTTTTGGTATTGTTAATGTACAATCACTTGAACAACATTATGGTTACTAGACCCCATATTATCAAGTCTCCCCCACATACCCCACTACAGTCACTGTCCATCAGTATAGTAAGATGCTATAGAATCATTACTTGTAAGACCACTTTTAACAAGTTCACACCCCTAAGTCCTTCATTCAAGTTCTCCAAAATTCTCAACTCCCTATAAATCCCCTAGACAATGCACCACCCTGGGCAGTCTTGTTCCACGAGCTCTGTCTTCTCACTTTATCTCTAAATAAAAGCCTCTCCCTGGCTCTCCTACCTTGAGTGTTTGCTAAGTTCATTCTTCGACTCCACAAACAAGAACCCCAGCATCAGTATTGTGCTTTCTCTTCTGACACTGCCCTGAATATAGCAATTGACTTAATCTCTAACCTGTACCCACACCCTGTTGTGAAAAAATCTTATTAGATGTTCACAAACAAAGGGGCTTTAAAGAGTGTCAGAACACAGGTGTTAGTCCGGGGAAAGGAAATCCCAGGGCACAATATCTCTAAAAACCAAAATCAGTCAGAGGGAGAAATAAAGTTTAAAATCCGTTTATCGCTTACAAAACTGCAGTCTGGCCCATCTCTCTCTCCTGCTCAAGCAGCAGCAAAACCAGTCCCCCACCCCTCAGTTCTCAGGTACAGATAAGCCCTCCATTGCCCAGGTAATTACCCATTGATATGGAGATGAACTTCTCCACCCCTGAGGAAAGATGCAAATGCACTAAAGCCATAGGACTTTCCACCTCTGAACACCTGTTGATATGCAGATGTACCAAAGCCAGTCAAGATATTCTGGAAATATTTCAATTTTACCCGCAACAGGCTTTGCCACTCTCAGATTGTATGGTCTTGAGTAAGACACTGAATAAACTTTTTCTTAAAGGCAGTAGCAGTGTTGATTTCAATCAAGAGGGGCTACCCCACTGTGTAGTTCACGAGTAGACTCCGCTCCTTCTTTAAACTCTAGCTGGAAAGGAATACATTCTGTTGTCACAGAAAATTCCAACTTATTGATGGATATTGACTACATGGCCCTTTCTCTGCACGGGTGGCTCACTGCATATCAGAACACGGTAGGATTTGGGGAGGGGCAAGAGAAACACTTAGAGTCAAAATGTCGTGGCCTTCAGAAGTTTACAATTCAGTGGAAAATCTTAAAAGGATATATACAATACTTAGGGAGTACAATGTAAGATAGGGAAGGAAACTAAGGAACAAAAGGCTTAAAAAACCCGCTCAACCTTAATTCACATGGTAACCAGAATGATGATGGATTGGGGTCTTACTCCGGTACATTTTTTTTTTAATCATTCTTGCCTTGGATTTAAATGCTGAAAATTTTGTGGGCTCTCAAAAACATTAAATCAATGCTGATTTATTGAAAATTATAATGTAACTCACATTTCACAGATGAGTATACATTTATTTCAGGCTGTTAATCATTTGGTTCTGATGTTAATAGAGAAACTAAAACTATTTTTAGCTCTTATTATGAACACATGTTCCAAGTCACTAGTATGTGGATTTTTCTATAATGTAATATGTAGAGTTCCAGGGACCACTAATTGGTTCCATCAGTTAACTTCCATTGGTGGGGAGTAGGACAGCTCAATTTGATGTATTTCAGTCATCCTCTCCTCTTTCCCAGTCTAAATGCTACTTATTCCTGCAAGGTTCACCTAAGCCCTTCATCCTCTAAGGAACCTGAGTGTTCTAGTTAATATTCTCCGTTCACTTATAATAATCTCTTGTCTGATAATAACCATGTGTCCACATGACCCTCTCCTTTGGGTGACTTGCTTAGTTTGTGGTATGTAAGCCTTGGTCTGGCCAACCCAGACCCCCCCATATCTATAGGAATATCTGGGTATGAAGGAGTCCAGGCCCTACTTTCTGAAGGTTTTGCTCCTTGGGATGCTGGTCTCAAAAATGTAATTCCTTTTAACAGACACATGGAGCAATTCTTAATCATGTGCCCTCTTTTGGCATGCATGCAGTCTTGGTTTCCTCAACCTGTATAACCAGTTCTCTCTCCCTCCATAGGAGCACATGCAACCCCATCCAGCCACTCCTGCACTCCCTATATGTAAGTTCCAATAAACTCTTACTCTTTGACACCATCTCTGCATACTGCCTATCTCATGACTTCTTTTCTTAAAGTGCAAGAGAAAATCATTGGCTGAGAGAGAGAGAGAAGATAAAAAAAATAGTCATCATAGAGAGTGAAAAAGTAAGTTTTCTCCAAACACTGGAAGAGGATGACCAATTTGAGGTTTGTGATCATAAAGTTAAAGAAAACCTGTTAGCCTAAAAGCCAGTTCTTTGTGACCAGGAAAAGGGGAAATACTGAAAATTGCTTTAGAGAGAGCAGCTACTAATTGTTGTAGCTTCTTATTTACACTAAAAGATTATTTAAAATGTACATTACAGTCCATGGCAATGTTAAAGAAAATATATACTTAACAGAAGCTGGAAAGTAGAGGAAGCAAAGGAGTGTGAGAGTTTGGGCATGTCAGTATCTTCATCGTACAGAGTGAGGAGCTAGTGTTTAATTTTGAATGTTGAAAATCCAAGAAATATTTAAGGTACTTACATTATTTCAATTACACAGTTTACCATAAGAGAACTAAAATACTAGGAATAGTTTAAGTGATCTAAATCTTCATCTAGCATGATAAAACAAGTAGTGATAGTGACTTTTTTTTTAAGTACTTATCTTTCCTAGGAAGCCTACCTTGATTTTTTTTTAATTTTTATTAAGGTATTATTGATATACACTCTTATGAAGGTTTCACACGAAAAAACAATGTGGTTACTACATTTACCCATATTATCAAGTCCCCACCCATACCCCAATGCAGTCACTGTCCTTCAGTGTAGTAAGATGCCACAGATTCACTGTTTGCCTTCTCTGTGCCACACTGTTTTCCCGGTGATCCCCCACACCATGTGTACTAAACATAATACCTCTCAATCCCCTTCTCCCTCCAACACCCCTCCCCTTTGGTAACTGTGGGCGCCTATGCCAGAAGCATACTGAGCAGAAGTACAGCCATTTTGAATTTGTTCGCCATTTTACCTGTTCCTTGACCTTTTCTCCTTTTACACTGATTTATCACCTACTGGAATCATGATGAAAGCTGCCTGGAATATTATCCCCAGTGTTATCAGATTTCTCTGTTCTATACCCTCTAGCTAGTCATTAAGATTTACCTTTAACTATAGTAATTTAACCTCTATTTCTCCTTTACTCCTGTATAAAAGTTGTATACATTAAAGCCTCGTCGGCATTCTGCACCAGACAGTCTGTCCTCCTGTTATTTTGTATATACAGCCTGACGCCCCCACTCAGGACCTGTTTGACTCCTGCCGGCAGGCTCCGGCAGAAAGTGGCGCCCGAACAGGGACCTGAGTACGGTGACTTCATCAAGGAGCCACCGAGGAAGAAGTAGCGCTACGCTCAAGACGCAGCTCCACGACCGATGGAATGTGGGGACGGTGGTAAGAACAGGAACCCAAAGAGGTGAAGCCCGCATAATAAAAGGGCGACTTATACCTTCTCTTTCGCTTACCTTTTAAAAGAAATACAAACAGGTGCTCGTCAGCCAGTTAAAAGGGAATAGCCCGGCTGCTGTTCTTAAGACTCGAGCGACAGGTTCTCCTGTGACACCCTCAGCAAATCCCGCAGATTCCCTGGGAACGTTCGCTGAGTGGAGAACGGGATTCTTTTCAGGACGCTCTTTTTGGACGCGAAGGACCGAGGAAGGCCGGGGGCGACTGCGGGGGTCTGGCTGGGGCTACACCTCAGTGACTGCTCCAAAGCTCATGGGTCTGGAATTGGACCCCGACAGCCCGACTGGGTGTCCATGCGAGAGCTCCTGCTTTCTCTTTCTCTTTCACTTCTCACTGACTCTGTCGCTTGTCTTTAGTTTAATAGAAGTGTAAAAGTAGATTCATCTAGATGTGGTACATATACACAATGGAATATTATTCAGCCATAAGAAGAAAACAAATCCTACCGTTTGCAACAACATGGATGGAGCTAGAGGGTATTATGCTCAGTGAAATAAGCCAAGCCAAAAAAGACAAGTATCAAATGATTTCACTCATACGTGGAGTATAAGAACAAAGAAAAAATACTGAAGGAACAAAACAGCAGCAGACTCACAGAACCCAAGAACGGACTAATAGTTACCAAAGGGAAAGGGACTGGGGAAAATGGGTGGGAAGGGAGGGATAAGAGGGAAAAAGGGGCATTACAATTGGCAGATGTAATGTTGGGGGGGCATGGGTAGGGCAGTACAACTCAGAGAAGACAAGTAGTGATTCTATAGCATCTCACTACGCTGATGGACAGTGACTGTAATGGGGTTGGTGGGGGGGACCTGATGAAGGGGTAGTTTAATAACCGTAATATTGCACATGTAATTGTAGATTAATGATAATAAAATAAATTATATTTAAAAAAAAGTAGATTCATCTATAATATGGGGAACAGGAGTAGCCGCTCACTTTTTGCTCAAATGCTTAAAAATATGCTGAAAAATCACGGAGCCTGAGTAAGTCAGCAACAACTTTTACAATTTTTAGATTTTATAGAAAAGATTTGTCTGTGGTTCCCTGAGGAAGGAACCGTTGATCTTAAACTTTGAGCAAAAGTTGGGGAAGCTCTGCAGGCCCATTTTGAAACTCATGGCCCTGAGAAGGTCCCCGTAGACGCCTTTTCACTCTGGTCTTTAATCGGGGATAGCCTCGACCCAAGGCATGAAGAGCACAAGGGACCAAGGAGCAAGGAAGGATCCCACAGTGAAAATACTCCAGGGCCTGAGCCTGCAGCACCACCAGAACCCATATATCCAGAGGTGGCTGATGAAGGGGAATGGGAAGGCGACAAGGAATCCCTGAGAGACCTTAAGAGGCCCGGAAACAATTATGCGCCCCTACCTGAAATTTGTCTATGTAGAATTTTTAGTAAGTTAATAGCTGAAGGAACCTTAAAATATTCTCCCCCTACACCCCTCTTCAGTTGTTGCAGGACTCAATCCCCCTCCTCCAACCACTTTTGCCGTGTCACCTTTAAAACCCAGACCGGAAAAGCAACAGCTGTTGCCGTTACAACAGCTCTTCCCTTTCCAAAAGGCTATACAACAGGCCCCAGATAGGGGAGAAGACACCATGGGTTTCGTGGCTTGTCCCGTTTTTGAGGAAGTTGATGCACAAGGGGTCAGGCATAGGGTTCATCAACCTATTCATTTTAAACAGCTTAAGGAGTTGGAAGTTGCTTATTCTTCTTATGGAGCTACTGCCCCATTACCCAGGCTATGCTTGAGGCCCTCTCCGCTGATGCCCTTCCACCTTCAGATTGGAAGGCAATTGCTAGGGCCTGCCTTAGTGGAGGAGATTATTTGCTGTGGAGGTCAGAGTATGCTGAGCAGTGTCAGAAAACAGCCAATATTAATAGAGCCCAGAACCACCCAGTCACCTTTGAAATGCTGATGGGGGAAGGACAATATAGCAACCTCAATAGACAGCTAGATTTAGACCCTGCAGCCTATGCACAGATTGATGCTGCAGCTAAGAGAGCTTGGATGAAGTTACCCTCTGGGGCCCAAGCACGGTCAGAGGACCTCTCAAAGATCAGGCAGGGGCCGGATGAACCTTTTCAAGATTTTGTCTCTTGCTTGATGCAGACCTCAAGTAGACTAACAGGAGATGCTGATGCTGGTCTCCTTCTTGTAAAACAGCAGCTGGTCTATGAGAATGCAAATTCTGCATGTCAAGCAGCTCTTAGACCTTTCAGGAAAAAAGGAACCATTTCTGATTACATGAGACTCTGCTCTGATATAGGCCCTTCTTATACCCAAGGCCTTGCTATGGCCGTGGCCCTTCAGGGAAAGACAGTTAAAGAGGTCCTCTTCCAACAAAAGACTAAAGGGTCAAAACATACTCCTGGCCCTCCAGGCAGTTGTTTCGGCTGTGGACATGTAGGACATCAGGTGAGGCAATTCCCGCATGGGAATAAGGGAGACAGTTCCAGATCAGGGGATAAGCCTATGGGCCTCTGCCCTCATTATAAAAGGGGAAAACATTGGGCCAATGAGTGTTACTCTAAAAAGGACAAGGGTGGGAATGTTCTTTCATCTAATTCGGGAAACGGGAGGAGGGGCCAGCCCCAGGCCCCGAAACAGTGTTATGGGGCTCTTCAAGCCTTCGTCCCAAGGCAAGGAAGTCTGTGACCTCTACCAAGCTACCTCAGGCAGCTCAGGACTGGACCTCAGTCCCTCCTCCTACACAGTACTAACCCCAGAGATGGGCATGCAGGCCCTTCCCACAGGAGTGTATGGCCCACTCCCTGTTGGATGTGTAGGATTATTATTAGGCAGAAGCAGTGCCACGATGAAAGGCCTTTTAGTAGCACCAGGTGTGATAGACCCAGGTAATGAGGGAGAAATAAAAATTATGGCTCACTCTCCAACAGCCATAACAGTCATTCAACCCCCTCAGAGAATCGCACAATTGGTTCTCATACCAAAAGTAGAATCTCCAAACAAATATATAAAGGATAAAAGAGGTCAGGCGGATTTTGGCTCATCTGATGCGTATTGGGTTCAACCTATTGGCAATAAATGCCCAGAGTTAACTTTAACCATAGAGGAAAAAGAATAATAGGGCTCCTAGATACTGGAGCTGACATATCTGTTTTTGCCAGTGATCAATGGCCCTATGAGTGGCCTAAACAACCTACAGTGACACACCTTCAAGGCATAGGACAAAGTCAAAATTCAGAACAGAGTGCTGACATTCTGTTGTGGAGGGATGATGAAAATCACAGTGGCAGCTTTCAGCCATACATAGTTGCCGGCCTTCCGGTCAACTTATGGGGAAGAGATGTCATGAAAGAGATGGGAGTCTATCTTTATAGTCCCAATGATAAAATTACTACACAATTATTAGATCAAGGGCTCCTTCCATCCCAAGGTCTTGGGACTGAGGGACAAGGCATCGTTCAGCCTACAATCCCTTGACCTAGAACTGATAGACAAGGACTAGGATATTTTTAATAGAGGCCTCGGAGACTCCTGCTCCCCATGCAGATCCTATAACGTGGCTCAGTGATACTCCTGTATGGGTGGATCAGTGGCCGCTTTCAAATGAAAAAATACAAGCGGCAGAGGTGCTAGTGCAGGAGCAACTCGACCGCGGTCATATAGAACCGTCTAATTCACCTTGGAATTCACCTACATTTGTGGTAAAAAAGAAATCAGGAAAATGGAGGTTGTTACAAGACCTGAGATGGGTTAGTGAGACTATGGAATTAATGGGGGCATTACAACCTGGGCTCCCTTCCCTATCTGCTATTCTGCAGGGCACCTTTAAAATAATATTGGATCTAAAAGATTGCTTTTATACCATCCGTTTGACAGAAATAGATAATAAAAGATTTGCCTTTAGTGTGCCATCTGTCAATTTTAAAGAACCCATGAAACGTTATCAGTGGAAAGTTCTTCCTCAGGGTATGGCAAATAGCCCGACCCTTTGCCAAAAGTTTGTAGCCAAGGCTATAGAATTAACCAGAAAAAAATATAAACAAGTGTATATTATACATTATATGGATGATACACTCATTGCTCATCAGAATGAGGGGATAGTTCTTGCAACCTTCAGTTCTATATAGAATGATTTAGCTAAGGCAGGGCTTGTTATTGCTCCAGAGAAGATTCAAACTCAGCCGCCTTTTCAATATTTAGGAAAAACTCTATATCCAAAGGTCATTCTACCTCAGAAAATACAATTGAGAAAAGAATGTGAAGACATTGAGTGATTTTCAGAAATTACTAGGGGATATAAACTGGATCCGACCTCATTTAAAATTATCTACAGGAGAATTAAAGCCTTTGTTCGAAATCTTAAAAGGTGATTCCCGACCCAACTTCTGCCAGAACACTCACTCCTGAAGGGAGAGCTGCCTTGGAAAAGGTAGAACAGGCCATAGAGAATCAGCAACTTTCATATATTGATTATTCAAAAGATTTAGAAGTTTATGTGTTGGCTTCCTCACATACCCTGACTGCTGTAATATGGCAGGAAGGACCTCGTTTGTGGATATACCTCCCTGTTTCACCTGCAAAAGCACTTACCCCTTACCATGAAGCGGTCTCTGCCGTAGTTCAACTTGCTAGAGAGAATGCGCGTAGATACTTTGGCAGAGATCCAAATTACATCAGGGTCCCATTTAAGAAGGATCATATTACTTGGTTGTTTGCCTCTTCTGATGCTTGGGGGCTGGCATTTGCCGACTTTACAGGACAGATAGGCACCCATACGCCCAATAATAAGTTGCTTCAATTTGCAGACATACAAGAATTTTTCCAAAAAAAGTGCGTAAAACACCTATTGAAGGAGCTGAGAATGCGTTTAGTGATGGCTCTTCAAATGGAAAATCTGTCTTTATATTTAAAAACCAAACTTCCACATTTTTTAGTCCCACCTCTTCAGCACAAATAGCAGAACTACGCGCTGTTGCAGCTTTGTTCTCTGCTGCCGCCTCTGAGCCTTTTAACTTATGGACAGACAGTCAATATATTGCAAAAGCCATTCCCCCCTTAGAAACTACTGCAGCTATAGAATCTCTCAATATAGAAATAAGAAATTTATTCACCCAGATACAAATACACATACACAATCTCAAAGTCCCCCACTTTGTAGGACATTAGAGCACACACAGGCCTACCAGGTGCCTTATCCTCTGGGAATGCTGAGGCTGACATTGCTACTCACAATGTTTTCCTCTCTCAATTACAGCAAACCCAGCAATCTCATGCTTTACATCATCAAAATAGTCAGAGCTTAAGACAACAATTCCAAATTTCTCGAGAGGCTGCCAGACAGATAGTGAAGCAATGTCCCAGATGTCCCACTCACCATACTGTTCAACACCAGGGAGTTAATCCCTGGGGCATTATGCCTAATCAGCTGTGGCAGATGGATGTTACAAAAATACCTGAGTTTGGGAAGCTTAAGTATGTCCATGTTCCTATAGACACCTATTCTGGCTTCATCATGGCTACAGCACAAACTGGAGAAGCCACTAAACACATTGTTGCCCATTGTTTAAAATGCTTTGGCATTACAGGAGTGCCAAAAGAGATTAAAACAGACAATGGGACCGGCTATACCAGCCGCGCATTTCAGCATTTCTGCAAGCAATTCCAAATCTTTCACAAAACAGGTATTCCTTACAATCCCCAAGGACAAGGTATTGTGGGAAGGACACACAGTACCCTGAAGCATCAGCTTCAAAGAATAAAAAAGGGGGAGTTATACCCAGAAACTCCCACAAATTATTTAAACCATGCACTTTTTATTTTAAACTTCCTTACCATGGATGCACAGAGCAGGTCTGCAGCAGATAGATTTTGGCATCCAAAAACAGATTAATATGCTGTGGTGAGGTGGAGGGATCCTCTCACAGGTCAATGGAATGGCCCAGATCCGGTGCTAATCTGGGGACGAGGGCATGTTTGTGTTTTTCCCCAGGACGCAGATGGTGCCAGGTGGCTCCCCGAAAGGCTTGCTCGCCAGGCTGATGCTCATCCTCCTCAGCGCCTGCTGACCACCAGGAGAACCAACCGCACACACTGGGCATTTGTGCCAGACCCTCCGATCCTCCCCCCAGCGGTTTGGGACGGCCCGGAGATCATTGTCCAGGTCAATGATACCAGGATTCTGGGCCATCCTTCCACCTCCAGGAATTCGCCTGCCCTGAGCCCTTATCAGAATTATTCAGCTGAAAGAAAAGGAATGCCGGTGTGCTTCCGTGCTGGGCCTTCTGACAATTGTATCAATGTTACATTGTGCGGTTATGGACAACAAAGGGAACAGTGCTCATGCCCGCAGTGAATATGTCCTGTCCTGGGATGACGAACGATTCCAAGAGTAAATCCAAATGTGACTATGACCATGGACATCCTCTTCCCCCTCAGCAAGTGCCTTATTGTGGCACAGAGAATAGGAGCGTTAATGCAACTATCTTGGACCCGTTGTGTAGAAAAAAAACCCCAAAAGTGTAATATGTCAACAGGGCACTATTGGGACTGGTCTACCTGTGATAACTGTTCAGATCATCAGCTGATGGCTGGAATGTGGTGGTCTAGTAATGCGCATCCTCAAACTTATATTTGGAAGCTGGCAGCTGCATCAGGACGAAGGGTGAACATGAATGATCAAAATGAAGAGTGGGGTTTTAATAATAATGCAAAAGATTTTACTGTGCTTGCTTGTGTCAATCCCCCTTATCTTCTATTAATCAAGGATATCAATATAAATGTGGGGAATAATTCAAAATTCAATGTTAGCTGTAATAACTGTAACTTTACTTCCTGTGTAACTTCTCTATCAGAAAATCAGACTGTTTTGATTGATTTTTGTCTTTTGGAATGACAGCTGTCAATATGTCTGGGGATTGGTTTTCAGAAAAAGGGTATAAAGCCCTCACT